>VXBU01004412.1:0-34383 GCA_013400315.1 Bombycilla garrulus | reverse complement strand
ACATTTAAAAACCTAAACCAAAAGAAGCACAAAAAGCAAGAAAACAAACAAACAAACAAACAAAAAGCAACCGGTAAACATCCTCTGTGTACCAGACTTTATCTTTCATTCCATAGTTTGAACAAATATTTCATTTCCCCGTGGGTATAAGCTAACGGTTCTTTCCTTCAAAGCCCACTTAGGAGAAATCAAGTTTTAGCAGCCTTTTAACACTAAACCTTTCACTCATAGTTTGGAATTAATACCAAGAGTTCAATATGCTAATTCAATTATGTGGTGTTATGGGTAATATTCTTAACTTACATCTAGTATAAAAAAAAAAAAAAATTTTTCTCATCTGCATTTCTTCCATCATAACAGCAGTTTTCTGCATCTTACCTACTTTATCAAGATTTTACTTCATAGAAGTAAAGACACATTTCTACACTTAAAAATATTCCAGCTGCTGAAGAAATTTCAGTACAACTTCAAAATACACTTAAAAAATTACACGATACTGTAGCTAGCATAGCTAATCTGTTTAAAGTAGCCAATCTATGTGTGGAAATAAGAGAAAACAGGGTATAAAAAACATGGCAAGCAGAATATTACAAAAAANATACGTCTTTTATAGTACTGGCAAGGCAAAGGACATGCATATTCTCTATGCATACTAGTCTAAAAATTCGACTATTTGGGAAAGGATGGGTGTTCTCTGAGATGCTAAGCTTTTACTGTACCAGAATTCAGCACAGCCCTAGGCCAACTGTCTGCTGCATAGAAATGATGAACTACACAAAATGCAGACTTTTAAACTAGTATTTAATTGTTTAATGTCATGGCTCTTGGTAGAGCATTGTTGCTTGAAAAATAAATTGGGTAATTCAATTAAATGGCTACAGAAGATACATCATATCAGCTGTAGAAAGGCACTAACCCCAGCTTGAACTTGACGTCCCACATTGCTTCACTTATTTGACAAATGGATTCTTGAAAATAATTGAAACACATGGCTGCCAGCGTAGGTCAATAATACTTTTTTGCCATTCAGGCTTTTAACAGCTTCCATTTTTTCTTGTACTGTGCCATTCAGGGCAAGGATTGCATTTTCCTGGTAAATCATGCAAACATTATTACTAAAATGGGACTAAATGCAATGAAAATGGAGTACATAAAAGTAATGTCACTTAAATAAAAGAAAGACCATCTACTAGGGCAAACACTTAATGTCAGATTTAAAAACTATATGATATTGCTTCCATTATAAATTTGTATTATAGATATAAGAAGGCAAACTTACTAACTATACACATGCTACCATTTGTTTAGCTAAGCTAAACAGTGTTAATAAGAGAGACCAGTGAGAGAAGGCACACATATTAACCAGTCGGGAATATTCATATATTTTATTTGTTTTGCATTAAGCAGCCAGCACATAAAAGTATAGTATGTCATAGATGCAGAAGAATTGCGATTTTTAATTTCTTTAAGCATTGATTTGTAACTTCTTGTAGTGAGCACCAAACCTGTCTGGAGGGAGATGTTTCTTTAGTGTTTGGAAAAGTTTTTGGAATCACAGATGTAAGAAGTATTAATCAAAAATCCAAATCCTGCAGAAAAGAAAATCACATCTATTTGCACTGATAAAGTCACAATTTCTTGGTAAAGTGATTTACACTCAATAAGTCAGAGAGGAAGCACATCAAAACCCAATATTAGAGAACTGTAGCAGAGAGACTGTTGGTATTTCGCCTTAGTATTTCCTTTATCTCATCCAATTTCTCAGCTGCTTACAAGTCTCAGATTTGGTAAATCACTCCACCCAGAAACACAGACGTTTATGGAGAAGTGGCTAGAGGTTTGCTCAAAGGCAGTTACAAATACATTTAAAAACCTAAACCAAAAGAAGCACAAAAAGCAAGAAAACAAACAAACAAACAAACAAAAAGCAACCGGTAAACATCCTCTGTGTACCAGACTTTATCTTTCATTCCATAGTTTGAACAAATATTTCATTTCCCCGTGGGTATAAGCTAACGGTTCTTTCCTTCAAAGCCCACTTAGGAGAAATCAAGTTTTAGCAGCCTTTTAACACTAAACCTTTCACTCATACTTTGGAATTAATACCAAGATTTCAATATACTAATTCAATTATGTGGTGTTATGGGTAATATTCTTAACTTACATCTAGTATAAAAAAAAAAAAAAATTTTTCTCATCTGCATTTCTTCCATCATAACAGCAGTTTTCTGCATCTTACCTACTTTATCAAGATTTTACTTCATAGAAGTAAAGACACATTTCTACACTTAAAAATATTCCAGCTGCTGAAGAAATTTCAGTACAACTTCAAAATACACTTAAAAAATTACACGATACTGTAGCTAGCNATTAACAAGCTGTCATCCTAATGCACGTAAATGTAATATAAACTCATTGAATTTCTGCCTTAATACCTTGGCTTTATGTTTCGTGGTGTGCTTAGGACAGCAGCTTTACCATTTTACATGCAGTACATTTAATAATAATCTTCTGGGGACTGCTTCCAAAAGCAACCTTGAATTCTCCAAAATAAACTTTGCCAGCAGCTTTCCCATCTTGGAGCTCACTGTTCAAATGTCTGCTTTGACACTGTTTTAGCACACACTGCCTGGTACATATTTACCCAGCTGAGGTTCAGAAGATAAACAATATTTCTTTCCTTTTTCAAAACAAATTGAATTGTCTATGCCTTGAACAAAGCACTTTTTAATAAACATATATCTTCCCAAGCTCCTCTCCCACTTATTCAACACATGCCATCACTGTTCTGAGATAAATCTAAATCAAGAGAAAATGCAAAATAGCACAAAACCAGTGTACACTATTTAATGCTCTGCCTGTGTTCCATTCAACCACTCTCAGTTTATTTCTTTTAAATTATTATTAAGTCCATGGCTAAGAAAGAAAGCTGCTCTGAAAATTAGTGGTGGAATGAGTAGAAAGACCTTCCAAAAATTTGGAAAAGAAAAAAATGTAGAAAAGCATGCAGGTGTATGGAAATATGTTTCGTATAATGTAACTTATTATTATAATTTGAAGTCACCTGTATGACCCTCCAGTAATGTGCAGAATTCAGAAAGGCATCTGAAATGGATGAAGAAGAAAATAAGGAATTACTGGTCATAACCCTATTCTTACTGAGTAATCTAAAAAAACACAAGTGGCTTTGTAAATTAATAAATTCCCATCAGACAGTTAAGAAAAAAATAACATAGACTTTTATTTAAGAGTAAATAGCAAACCATTACTTTTCTACAGAAATATTATAAAAAAATAAGAGTTTATTCTTATGTTTTTGAAAATAAAATTAACCCAGAGTTTTACACTTTTAGTATTTTAAATTAGCATTAAAAGTCTAATTGTACTGTTGCTGCACATTTTCTAGACTATTGCCAAATATTGGGAAGGGGTGGCGCAGGGAGGATGCATTGTTTGTGGGCTTACGCAAGGAGTTTTGGTGGTCAGTGTTGCCAGTCTTTGAGCTCAATTTCAGCATGGTATTTCAAAACTCAAGAGTTGTTTTTCCCAATTAAGGATTATGGAGACAGGCCTGGTGGGCCTAGAGGGTTTTGAATTTTGCTTGTCAAATATTAAGCAAACACTGGTGTCCACAGGCTTACAAAGCTCTGATGAAACTATGTTTATGAAATTACCTAAATCAACAGGAAATACTATGTGGTATATGTCAGAGGTAATTTCGTAACAAACAGCATATGAGAAAACAGCGACTACACCCTAATGCTCTAATTGACTCAGCTACTAATGATGTTTTCGAAAATTATATCTTTGCAGGGCAAAATGTAATCCACAAAAATAAGATACTTTCACATATCTTTTTCCCAAATAATATTCATGAACCTTTTCATCTGCAAACCAAATATTCTCAGCATGCCACTAGTCATTTAGGTGTGTATTTATCCTTATGTTTTTAATTTATGTTACTTGGGATACAAGTCAGTTTTCCTAATTAGAATATATTTATCAAGATTAGAAAGTAGGCTTGGACAAATTTATATTGAATTAGTTTTCAAAAAACTGAATTTGCGTAAAGTACATTGTAAGCTAATACAACATTTAAGTTTAGGTTGACTCTTCAAGGGTCAGTATTCAAAGTTTTCCATATTGGTGTGTCCCTTTTAGACGTACAAAAACAGATCCTTAGCATGAGCTTGGATTCCTAATAATGACCATAATTTATTGCATCAAAGAATTCATGTAATGAAGTAACAATTTCAAAAATATTAAAATTATGGACAATTAAATAGGTGTTAGAATAAGCTACTGATGTCACAAGCATTTTAATACATGCATATAGAAATAGAACTATGTTGTAAACTTCATTTCTTAAGAGAATGTTGAGTACTGCTGTAAGAATGAAAGATGAGGGGGTTTTTACACCAGTGTTTCAAGTTCAGTCTGTATCAATGGATGTATGATAAAGCACCTCAGGAGGCTATTCATAGAGTCTAAGTTAGACTGATATTTTGAAAATCACCTTAAGCGCCACTCTCTCCATTAACACTAGGAGAAGAGGCAGCTAATTTTGTTAACTCAAGTAGGTACTAAAGTAAAATATTAATAACCCCCAAGGAATGTATATAATCTTATTTGAAAAACAACCTTGCAGACTTGGTTAGAGTCAAAGCTGCACTGCCAAATTGTGGATAGATAAAAAAATCCAAATCAGCTGCTGAAATCAGCTCCAGAAATCCAGTGGACATGCACTACACTTGGGTGGGCTGCACACTGTTCAGGTTCAGGGACAGGAATCCTCCTCCTTAAACCTACTTTAGTGCTGTCTTCTGTTTAGAAGGTTATTTGTCAAGGTACAGATGTAGAGGTGTAATGGTAGGCTTCTTTCTTTCTCCCCTCCTTTCCCCACCAATAAAAGACCAAGCTCACCATAGAATGGATTCTTGAAGAAACCTGGACTATGCCATTCCTTGAATAAACATTCTGAATGGACCAAAACAGAGACTTTGTCATTTGTATCATATGAGGAATCACCTCCTAACTGGGATGGATTTTTTTTTTCTCCTTCTTCTATATACTTAATATCTGCATGCATCTCAGAACTGAAATGAGCCCAGTTTCAGTCTAAGTTACAGAACCCAGCAGCTAACATAATTGCACCTTCCTACTCCACTCCTACCTTTGAGCTACACCATTGAACATGTTCAGAACAATTCTCCCCTATAACAGGTATGTCTCTAAGAGTACTCCTTTTCATTTTTTAATGTGTTGTTTTCAAAAAAGAGTCCATAATTTTTTTTTAAGCTCCAAGACTATTGACACAACTGTAAACCAGTTATAGGCAAAAAGGAAACTCACTGCTAAACTGGAAATCAACCTGTAATGATAAAACCACAGATTGAAGAAAGAGCAGCTGAGAAAGTCATGAAGTAAGGTGTAATTTTTAGAAAAAAAACTCTCAAATGATTTTCTAATTGCAGAGATTCAGGCAGAATAAAGGAGTAGTGTTATTAGTATAACAAACTGAAATGCTCAAAATTTAAACCTGTTGCTGCAGATTGTGCTATTATGAACTTGCGTAGAGGTGGTTTACTACAGCAGAAATTCTTCAATATAGGGGTCAGAAGCTTTAAATTACGTATATCTAAAACCTGTTTTAACACTTGCAATAGAATCACAAATTATCATCTGAAAATGATAAAAGCTCTCACAGACACTTTCTATGAGTTATCTTACCCTTACTAAAATGAATTAAGGATACCATCAAACTACAATGAGTGAAAAGTTTACAGGATAGTTAGAAGTGTGGTTTATCACATTTAGAGATCACTCTGGATGAGATTTGTAGAAGAGGAATTGCAGTTCTTGAGTCCATAGTACATGTCTATTAGAGACATGTATGAGAGCAACTTCATCAGATGTAGCTGTGATTTCTCCTCAGAAATCTGATTTTCCTCCTTTTAATATTTATAGATACAGATATAGATATCTATAACATACACATACATATATATTTATCCTCTCTCCCGTGTCTGTGTTTATGAAGTCTTAGAATACAAATTAAAGTTGTGTTTCAGATACTTGAGCATCTTAAATTGAATTGTGGTTATCACTAGGTGTTAACACACAGCTAGAAGTGTCAATCCCTTAGGAATTATCTATTTAAAAAAAACAAAACAAAACAAAACTTATAAGTGTTGGAGTTGAGAAATTCTATCTCTTTCCTGTAATTTGGTGTTGCTTACTGTGATATTTTGAATTATTCTCTTCCCCTATTATTGAAAAAACTGTTTCAAGAATTGTCAGAGAGTGGAAGCATTCCGATGTTGATCATTTCTTGTTGGCTAATTTGACTGGAGGCATATTAACACTGTTTCTGTTGTGACCAAAATCTTTTAAATGGGAGACTCAATATTCCTTACAAGGGCGCAAAGTTTCACCTGACTGTGCATGCTATCAGCTGACACTTATTTGAAAAATTTAACCTTATGTTTTGACTTCTAGCAAAAAAATATCTCAAAAAGGGCTGATGGCTGCTTCAGCATTTCTCAAAACTTTAAATGTTATGGGACAATCATAATTATTTTTACTAATTTTCCCCGAAGCCACTCTTACCCCTCTGCTGAACTCATCCTGATCTCGGGTCAGTTAAAGCACCACACATAAGGCTCTGGGGCTTTCCACATGCCCATTTTGAAGCCCCTGCTGGGCACTTGGCAAATGGAAGCCTTACGCAGACAATGTCATAGTCTGATCCTCATGAACAAGAAGTCTTCCAGTTTGGATAAAATAGAACATAACTGTAACAACATAATAAAAGGGATGGGTATCCTGCATTCAATGCTTTGAAGAAATGCAGTTTAAATGCTTGAGTAGGACATTAAACAGGATCTGGTTCCTGTCCCTGTCATATGTGTCTATACAAAAAAAAATTTAGTCAGATTAACAGTTATGTTTTAGAACTTACTCTGTGACGCTGAAGATCTCCAAATTCGTAACATGGCTATGAAAACTTTAGGCTCATAAAGAGTCTAAAACTTTTCATGGTCTAATCCCTATCCTGAATAATATTACCTTAATGTTTCCTTTTCATAGTCTACTTGCAGGAAATATTTCCTCTGCATCACAGTATGACTAGAGAATCCGGCACATCCCTTCAAAAATGTTATATAACTGATGGAAGTGGCACTCACTGGAAACATAAGGAGTAGAAAATACTAGACTAAAAAAGATTAAAGTTTTAAACTATGATTTTGACTTGTCTTTTATTGGAGACTTTTTGGTGAGTCTTGCAAACAATATTTTTAGGCACCTATTTTCAAGTAACAATTTCAGGCACTTGATCCTAAGCTGATAGGGATGTCAAGAAAGAAAACTGGATTTGAAACATAACCCAACATTCTATGTTTCCAATCAGGTACCTAAACGCTCATTTGCTGAGGTCTGTGTCAGTAATCAAGTTCATGTATTGGCCTCAAATTTAGCTTTTTTCCTGAAAACCTTGGAGGGCTGGGGATGGTGGAGGGAATGCACAATTTCAGGAAAGAATCTAAATAAGATGTGCATGCTACAACTACACAATTATTTTTGATAATTTATTCATGCACTCTTTCTGGTTACAAGGCCTATATTTATGTGAAGAACGGGAATGAGAGAACAGGCTGTGCTTAAGCAGAAATTTATGCATGAAGGTCTAGACATTTTGTTGTTATTTTTGGGGTAATTCTTTGAGGATTAACAGCACTATTCCTAGCATATTCAGGGTCAGGGACTGATTTTTGAAACACAAGCTGACTCCCAAGCTCTGCTTTTTGCATCAGATATTATCAGACAGTTTCCCAGAAGGTTTTGATTCGGTATCAGCCAAGAGACATACACAAAGTTTGCACTAATCTTTGAGTTCATTAGAACCTACAGAACCTGCAAAACCTTCAGCTTCTGCACACTCATGGAAGACTTCCTCTTCCATGGAACAGGAAACTCAGGAAAACCACAGTGAATTAAGTTGACTGAAGCCAAATACAGTAATTGGCGAGCAGTTACTTTGACTATTTCCCTGTTTCCAGATGTGCACCCCATTAAGCCCACTCTGACAATTTTTCCCCTGTTTAGAAATGCAGGAATTATAATTCTAAAATACTAAAAACATCTAATCAATTCTGTTAATCCTACCAAATTTGTATATGTATGATTTTTAAACTGACAAAAAACTCCAATCAAAGGCTAGTTAAACATCTTCATCATAAAATTGCAGCTGAAGAAGCTGTGTGTGATCAGAATGTTGAGATTAACAAGAAACTCAAACTTAGATTTAAATTTCAAGCCAATGAGTATGAGGAGCTCAGAGCTGAAGATGGAAAAGCTAGCAAATTTTGACTCTTCAGTAATGCAAAGAATATATGTTCAAATACAAATTACATTGTGATAAGTGGTATATTGTGCTACTGTGTTTTGTTCTGAAAAGCTTTACTACAGGGTACTTAAGCAGCTGCTAGTTTATTTTGAAAATTGCAACAGAAATATTTAGGGGCTCAAGAGAGGCCCTAATCATCAACTGTCTCTGTGAAAACTTTGTTTATGAGAAAATCATACATGCAAAGCTGCTAACAAATTGCATCTGTCAGGCAATCAAAATCTTTTCTGCAATACAACAGGAAAAAATATGTGATACATTTCAAAATATCTTGCTGATTACAGGAATATGGAGGTAACTTGTGAAAATTCTATTGTTAACAAATGCAGGGTGGGTGGATGTAAGTGGTGTGCAATAGGAGAGACAGAAGCTTCTTCTGCAGTGAAGTACAGTACCCCGTGTTTTTCCTTTCACTTCCAACACTAGCCATTCCCAATATTTTCTGCGTCCATAGAACACAAACTTCCTCAAAGATGAAAATGCTAAAAATTTATGGAGCATAGATAGTATTGATTAGAAAAGTATAGAAACGTAAGAGAGGAAATGCCATAAGCAATGTTTACAGGATGAAGTTAAACAATGGCAGTTTTTGAGAAACAGTGCTATTTTGTGGTAAATATTTAACCAATTTTTAACTTTCTCATTGAAACTATAATAGTAACATTCACCTCCTTACACTATTGCTTACACTATTGGCTCAGGATATCCTTAACAATGGTAGAAGTCCAAGTGTATTCCTCCAACTAAGAAATGTTGCTTTTTTGAACACTCTGAAATACGCAACTTGATTTAAGACGATGAAACTGTATTTCATTTTAAATATATGATGGCAAGAAATGCAGCATCTGGAATTGGTAATTCTCAGTAAATGTAACTCATCTTCATTCACAGTGTCTCAAGTCCCAGTTAGCCAAGGACTTACTGAACTGAAACAATCAGTTTAAGGTAAATCTGTTCTTAACTAAGACTTTGAAATCTGTTCTTATTCCAGTAATTCATGAGGTGGCAGGCTTTCCTCTGCATTGCTGCATGAACAGATGCTTTGCCATTATGCTTAATCATCTACTGAAATATTTGAGGTAAGATGTAGAGTTGACATATTGAATTCTATAGCATTAACCCTCATTCTTAGGGTAAATTTTGAAATCATATTGTGACTATGTTTACATCCCTCATGAAATTTTAAAGGAAAATGTTTTTGTCAACCAAATTATTTTTTTTTTAAATAATAAATGATCCTTTGCTGCAGACAGTATAACCTTGTCTTAGCTACTTTATCCCTGCACTTGAAAAAAAGAGAGGAAGGAAGCCCAAAATAAGACCTTTATATAAAGACCAGATGGACACTGAGAAAGCAGAGAATTTTGAGCAATCTTATGAATCCTCTGGAAATCTTGCATTAATAAATGACGCAACAGTACTTTGTAGTTAGGGAAGCTTCCTAAACAGATGTTACTTTCTGAGCAGTTTCTTCTACTTTCTTCACATCTTTGTATATCTGCAGAGCGACATAAGCAGCTTTTTAAAATAAAAAAGCTAAATTTAACATTTCCTTCACACGGGCAACACTGCCACATTGGAGTGCTTCTGTAGCACATATTCTGCCAGACTACTCTATGAGGTAGTGTGATGTGCAGCAACTGAACATCAAATGTGTTACATCGATCATTTCCCTTGTCTAACTGTGAGCAAGTCATGATCATGACCCATCTGCATAAGAAGACAAAAATAGTACCCTTTGTTTTCTTTACTGATCATTCAAAATAGACAGCCTTACTAAGATGTCTAAAACTGTTTTTAAAATTTAAAAAAGTACATGTTTTAATACAGTCTAATAGTAGAAGCAGAAAAGAACTTAGCTTGGTAGGAAGCCTTGTATTTTCTCAAAGCCAGAAGCTGGAACAAAAATAAGCCATTATTATTGAGAACAAAAATAAGCTATTGCATACTACACATGAAGTTAGTCACATTCACCACAGAAGGAAATGTGATGATGCTTTCTTTATTTTAAAGGTAGAAAACATCCTGTGCTTCCTAGAAATTACCCATAAAGGGATGCAAGTAGCGTTTTTTCCCACTCCCCATTGTAAAATAAAGTGTTGCAGGTAAGGTATTTGTCATCTTATCAGAGATCAAAATGATTTCACTCTTCTATTAAGAAAAAAAGCCAGATGATACTTACATGCAGCCAAGAGTTCTTTAAAGGAAGAACAGTAAATGTACTAACATCAGTAAGTGATTTGTCTGAACTTCAAATATTTAGCAGTTAAAGGGTTTAAATATGCCAATATATAGATTTTTAAGAGTTGTTTAAGTGCTGATCTCCTTTTCTTATTCTGCAATAACCTAAGTTTATTAAATAATTTTTGGATTATGGTAATGGATATTGGTTTCATGAATTTTGATTGTATTAGATCGTGCATCACCTGCTTAAAGTAAGAGAGTAAAATGACCAGTATTAAAAATATTACAAAGAAATATTTCAGTTAATTACTCCATAATTTCAACTGAATATTTGCAGTTACAAGACTCAAGAATGTCATCTAAATATATTTTTATATATATATATATGCAAGAGGGTACTACATATCTACAGTGAAGAACTGTAAATTTTATACATTAAGAGGAAAGTATTACAGTTTCTTTCAAATAAATCTACTCCTAAAAGGAAGAAAAAAAATATAGGCAGTTAAGGGTCGGGGTTAACTTAATTTACAGGTATTATGAATATTTTGATTGTGTTAATATTCCACAAAGAATTTTGGTTTGCCGCATCAAGAAATGAAAACAAAGCAAAATCAGTCAACTGAACATAATGTTCAGGGCACCCGAAATTAATTAAGAAATTTTATAAATATAGCTTCAAAAGTTGTTTTTTTTTTTCTTAATAGGTAAGGAAAATAAATTTTGCTGCTCAGATGACTAGTAAGAAAATACAGACTAAAGTTCCCTTTATTAAATAAGTTAAATTACCAGTGACTAATAAATGGCATGTCATCACCAGCATAGGACAGTATTAATTAATTTCAGCTAACACCCAGAGTTAAGATGTCAGCTGCAACAGAAAAGACTTACAGCCTTTTCTCCTTCATCCTGTGAATTTGCATACCAGCTGCGAAAAATTTATACCAGGAGTCTTTTGAATTCTCTCAAATATTTCTTGACTAAACAGGCAAGATGAGGGTGGAAAAAACTCTTTTGGGTTTTCAGGGGGGTTGTTTGGTTTGTTGGGTTTTCTTGGATGAGGTTGTAATGCGGGCTGGGCCCAGGCGGTCAGGCAGACCCCCTGCTGCCGCAGATGTTCCAGACAGCGGGGTTCTGGGAGGTACTGCTTTATCCTGGAGATCTCCAGCAGAGACCCTGGCCACCAGGCAATCCTAGCAAGCTCAGCCTGAGGCAATCAGGCAGTTCAGCTCTTCAGTGATTTCAGCTATATCCAGATTTCAGCTCTTTAGCTTGCTAAGGTCTGCTGTGGCTGGCTCAGGGAAGAAGAGACGAGAAGGCCATGTAGACGTTCCACAGAATGATTTAATGCAGGTTCCATGAAGGGGTGTCCAGTGATGGCTCTCCACCAAACTGGGCAGAAGTAGGGGTTTTTATAGGGTTAGTTAGGATTGGGAAACTAGCCAATAGTTTTAGGGTCAGGGTGAAATAACCTATAGTCTTAGGACATCTGGAATGTAGCCCATAGTATTACAGAGAGGTAAGAGAGGGTCTTGAGGCGGGAAGCAGAGCCTAGTCCATGAATATGCATTTCCTATCTCCAAGGAAGCCTAGCAGCAGGCTCTGTGACTGCAACAAGGTTGTTTGTTGTTGGGTTTTTTTTTTTTAATTCAGGAAAATGCAAGTTTGAACTTCCTCTTTGACACAAGAAACCAGAAAGCTAATTAAATCTGCAGGCTGTTTCCTAGACTTGAGTCCTAGCTCTCAAGTGCAAGTCATGACTTGAATCCCCGTTATGTGTGAATTATCACCATGGTATCATCCTAAATAGCAGATAATAGAACAAAACTGAATAGTCAGAAGAACTTCTCTGCAGGTAACAGCTTTACAAGTAAGCTAAAAAAAGTTAGTAGCAGGTTTTTCAACTTAATGCCCCTGATTTTCAGTTTGTCTTTTAATTTGGGACAGCTACAGCTTGCAATTTGTCTTTTCATGAATGTAAGAAGAAACAAACTGATAAACAACAGATGCATATAGGGTTCATTTTAACACTGAAAGAAAGATTTTTCAAGGAGAAGCTTGGTTTACTTATGAAATAGAAAACAATTTAGAAAAACAGAAAAGAGAATAGAAATAATTATTTTCCAATGGTAGGTACAAATCACTGAAAGTGGTTAAACTCTTCTCTCAGGTGATATTAATTCTGGAAAAGTTAGCATTACTGGCTTGCAATGGCTGATATTAAACCAATCATGGAACAGCAGAGCTTTGCCTGACTTTCACTTGGTGTGAAAAATCTGAAACTAGACTTTGGTCAAACAACCCAGAGTTCACTGATTTATTCTGAGACTTCATCAAGCATAATTATGTCAATCAAAATACCATAGAAAGTAAAAATGCTTTTTCTTTGCTATTTATAGATTTATTGGACACCTTGTAAATCAGTCCTATTAAAACATCAATTTTTAGTTTCTTATTCCCTAAACCCCACTAAGTTGCATTAATTTACTACTAATTTATCTAGTAGACAACACTTAGTGAAATAAAAAGGAAATACTTTTTTTTTTAATAAGGCTACATTTGCAAAACTTTGATGCCACTTTGTATTGAGATTGTGGATATGAATGAAAATAAGTGTTTGATCTTCATAATCAATTAATGTCTCTGAAGTATTTAACAAGCCTATATTAAGAAAATTTAATTAATGATTGCCTAACTTCTTGTGATGTTCATTTATAACATGGTGAAACTATTCTTACAGTCATCCATATTGTCTCATATTTTAAATGCAGTGTAACTAAATTTACATTTCCAAAACCAAAGATTTCATTTTCTTGAAACACTTTACCGCCTAACCTCATAAATTCAGAAAAAAGGAAACACAGTTAAAGAAATCTTCAGGGGTTTTAAAGTGATCTGAATTTTGTTCTACTTAATGACATGCAATAATATTAACTTAATTCTGTTATCTTACAGTCTTTTTATAAGATAGCTTTTAGTCTAAGTGTTTTACTGCACTCTCACAGTGATAAACTGAGATGCAGAATCAAAAGGATATTCCTTTTTACATGGGTACATCATGAAAAATTAACACCACCTTCCGGTCGAATCTTAGCAGTCACTAAGACCAAACGCAAAATAATTCTACTTCATTATTTTCTCTAAATATCTATCATATCTTCACTTTTATAGTTTCTCTTGTAAGTCAATAGACAAAAACTCCAACCTTCTTCCTTGCCAAAGAAGACAGAAGAAGCAAAGCATTTACTTATGTCATAGACTATTAATTGCTACATAAAGGCATTATATGTTGATTATTATTTTGAACACACTTCACTTCCTTTTCTTAAATCCTTCCTTAAAATTTTCACATGCAGAAATATCTAAACCAAGTTCCTCTTAACAGGTCACTAGTGTCCTGGGACCATTTTCCTTCATATCAAATGTGCTTGGTAGCTTTTATATTTTCTTTCATTGGTGGGTTGGCAAGCTTGCAGAGATTCCCATCTAACTTGCATGTAGATATTGTACAATAAAAAGTGAAGTTTGTGACTCACAGTTATAAATAAGTATCAACTTTGTATCTTCATACAAATAAAATGCAGAAATTTTCATTGTTATTAATTTATAACTAGTCTATTCATGACCTTTACCAACCACCTAAAAATGTTAAATATATCTTTATAATTTGAATGTAGTAACTTGAGGACAAACTAATGCTTTGTAATGTCTTACTTCTTATCAACAAATTTTTGTGGGACATTCTTAATAACTTCTTTAGATAATTTGCCTGTGCACAAAAACAGGCCAGCAGTTAAGGAATATGGTTTTAAATAATTGTAAAGAATCACAATGTTTGGTTTAGTGCCTTAGATAATACTCACTTTTCACTTTGAAAATTGCAAGTTATTGATGAGGCAAAATAGCCTCACACTATTTGGCTAATGCAATATAATAAAGCATCCCTTTAATATGCACTGTTGGGCATTTTCTAGATGATTATAAATAACAGTGGTGTTATCTGATATTAATATGTATGAATTAATGAAAAAAATGCATTGTCATGTTAATGATTTAAAGAGTTGTGTTGAGTCTGATCAATATATTGATTTAAACATGTATGAATGTTCATGTTACTTAGGCAGCTTCCTTTTGTTATATCAAGAATAGTAATTTTAACGGAGAAAAACACAATAGAAGATGATTGATTGTCTCTTTTTGTCATGGAGATCAATTACTGTGGAATGTGAACATAAGAAAATGAAAGTGTAGTTATATAAACTGTCCCTTGAGTCTTTACTCATTTTGGTGTATTTTTTGCAGACTGTGGGGTAGGCTAATAGAAAGTAGCATAATAAACAAGGCATTCTGCTGAAATAAAGTAAGTTTCCTCACCAATGAAACCTGTCTTTCAAAACGTCCAAGTACTGTCCTGCCTTTTACATGTAAAATGTGTGTTTTAATCCATGCCAAAAGCAGCATAATCCAAATTTCACATAGCTATTATCATTATATTACATTTGTAATGAGGGAACATAATGAAAGATGAAAAACTTTATTTAAGCCATAATAGAAAAGCTACTCACAAGCAACACAAATTAAAAAGTAATACATTTAATCTTAGACAGCTGGTATAAATAATTATATTTTCACTTAATTGTCAGTAATTTGTGAATGAAGCCAAATCTTCTGTGTGGGTTTTTTTGTAACTCAAGATGAATCAAACTGCTGTGTTAGAGCCATCACACAAATGGTAAAAATGAAGAAAGTAATGAAAAAATTGTTTTTGTGTTATCTGCCTTACAAACAGTGAATGATAGAAGTTTGTGCCGCCAAGCTCTGTCCAATGGATTCAAATAGTGGTCTATAACATGACACAAGAATTCTAAGTTCAGAGGGGCTTTAAGTGGTCGAATTTCTAATAAAACATCACTATTTAAACAAAGTCTCTGTTTACTTTGGACGCCTTCTGGGTTTAAATGTAGACTCTTCCTCTAATAGTGTTGTAGAAATCCATTGGATTTCCTTTAATGAGGCTGATATAGAAACAATATTACAGAAGTTGTGAAAAATATAAAAAAGAAAATCAGATAAATCTAGCAGTCCACCTTTTATGTCTTTCCCTGATTCACTGCTTCTCTATTTGCTGGGAGACAGAAGACTTAATTCTAGATACTGCTATCACCTGGTGTTTGCTAAATTGCTGTGAAATTGTTGCAACAGCTGTTTGTTACTGGGGAAATATTCGCTTCATATTGCTGCAATAAACTGATCATTGCCAATTAAATGCCCATTAATCGTGTAAGCAAGGAATGCTGCCAGATGTTTACATTAGAAAGAAAAATATCCTTTGCTCTTCATTTTTGACTTATAACCCTCCCCTTTCATGTGGATAATAACAGGAAAATGTTCATTTTTTCAATATTCCACAAATTTTGAAGTTGGAAATAAATAAAATGCAGTCTTCTTTGGTGGTGAGATCTTGGAATACTTGTAGTAGTATACTAATAGATATTATTAGCACACATAAAAAAACCCAGAATCTTTTATTTAAAACTGAAATACATGTATCTGTATATGTATACATGAATTATACTATATAAAGTTTTCTATTAAATTTATTCCCAATGCTTACTCTTAGATTTAAAGTTTCAAAAAATAATAATTTACTTCTAGTGAAAAATAGGATTTCAAGGAATGCCCAAACACATCTCCCCACCATCCCTTAACCAAGACCTAGTCTCTGTACAATCCCAGAAATTATGGAAGAAATTTCTGATGGAAAATTCTGTCAGTAATGGCTTGTAAAAGTTGCCCTTATAATCTAAATTATTAAAGAAGCTTTGAACAAAGGCTGCCAGTATGCCACAGGACCATGTTCCCACAATGAAAGAATGTGAAAACATGGCTGCAATCCCAAATGCATAATTTTGTTAATCAGTATTCACAAATCATAGAATCACAGAACCCTAAAATGCCTTGTATTGGAATGGATCTCTAAAGTCCATCTTGCTTAACTCTCATGCTATGGACAGGGACACCTAGCTCATACTGTTCAAAGCTGTGTCCAGCCTGTTCCTGAAGAACAGTGATGGGCCATTCACAATCTCTCTAGGAAACCTGTTCCCCTCTCTTACTACCCCCACCATAAAGATTTTTTACTTATCTAATCATAGTCATACAATATAGTTTGGGTTGGAAGGAACCTTAAAGATAATCTAATCTGACCTTCCTGCCATAAGCAGGGACAACTTCCCAAAGACTAGATTGCTCAGAGCTCCATCCAGCCTGGCTTTGAACGCTTTCAGGCATGGGGCATCCACAGCTTCTCTGGGCAGCCTGTGCCAGTGCCTCACTACACTCACAGTAAAGAGTTTCTTCCTAATATCTAACCTAAATATATTTCCTCTTTTAGTTTAAAACTGTTATTCCTTTTCATATCAGTAGAGGCAGCAGTAAAATGTCTTTGTTATAACTTCTCTTTATAAATTTAAAAGCTGGGTCTGCTTGGACTCCCCTCTTTTCCAGGCTGAACAACCCATGCTCTCTCTGCCTATCTTCCTAGCAGAAGTGCTTCTTCTCATTGCACTTCTGCACAGCCCTTCTCTGGACCTCCTACAACAGATTCATATCTTTCTTGTGTTGCAGATACCACAGCTGGATGTAGCATTCTGGGTGAGAGTGAAGTAGAGGGGCAGAATCCCTTCCCTCCACCTGCTGCCCACATTCTTTTGATGCTGCACAGGACACAGCTGGCATTCCATACTGCCATCCCACATTTCCAAGTCATGTGAAGTTTTTAATCCATTGGAATCCTAAAGCCTTCTCCTCAAGGCTGTTCTGAACCTGTTCATGACCCAGTCTGTATTGATACAGGGGATTGCCCCAGCCCAGGTGTAAGACACCAGGGTTCACACTAGCTCACTCTTCAAGTCTGTCAAGGTCCCTCTAGTTGTCATCCCTTCCCTCAAGAGCATCAACTCTATGACTCATTTCTGCTTCATCTGTAAATACTTTTATCGGAAAAGTTATTATCTTCATTCTTGGTCAAGTAAACACAAAAAATACATTGAAATATGTACTTCATAATAGCACATAGTTGTCATCCTAAAAAATAATTTCAAAACTGGTAGCTAAAGTAGACAAGTTACTGACCTGGTTAAAATAGCCACAAAAATTCACAGCCATCTACCACTATCAGAGTTAGACTAAATTATTTATGCTTACCAAAATGCACATAACAAGGCTGGGATGGAGAAGTAGTCCATAAGCTCAAAAAAAGTTGTCTCAAAATGAAATTTCCCTAAAACACTAAGCATAAAGGTAGCCACTATTCTGACCAATTGTTAAATTCCTCCATCAACTCTTGAGCATTACTTCATAATGCTCATATCCACATTCCCACATAGTATAATATCATAATTCATAATATCTACAACAACAACAACACTACTAACATTCACAATATATGGCACCCAGATTTGAAATAGCACATAGCCAAATATTATTAGTCAAGTTTTTATAACAGCAGTGAGGTAAATATGACAGCAAAGAGCAGTATTTTCATTAAGGTATTTCAGAGAAGTACTGTGAAAAACAGAAAATCCTGCAGAATTCTATAGGTGAGGTGAATTTATCCCATCCCTTCAGGCATAAAATTGCATCCTGTCTTTACTTACTGAAACATGAAGTAACTGTGATACTATCGAGGAAGGTCAAAACACAGTCATTCCAATACTGGCAGGTGTCTCTCTAGTTGTAAATAGAAGACGAGACAATTTTCTGCTGTAATACTTCTGTAATCAGTTCTTACCCAAAATTTATTTAACATAAATGGGACAAAACTGAAATTTTATTCACAAAAATTATCAAATTGTGATCTGCTTGCTAGTTTTCAACTAGAGTGATGTGATAACATTCAGTAAACAGAGTCAAGGACAAACTGACAGTTCATAATCAAGGATTATTTCGACTAAAGATAAAGTTTTAAAATAGCTCAATGAGCAGATATCAATGTTATATTAACTTACCTCAAATATAGAGCATAAATTTTCTCCAAAATTGAATAGACTGACTGGATTTTTTTTCCTATTTAAGAAAATATATTTTCAGTTAATTTTTTTTTGCTATATTATTCTTATTTTGTTTTGGGTTTTTTAGGTGTTTGTTTGTCTAATTGGTTGGTTAGTTAGCGGGTTGGTTGTTTTGAGGGTTTTTTTTTAACAGCAATTACTACAGGAAGTTCTTATTGATTGTGTTAATTAGAAGCTTAAAAAAACTTATCATAATTATCATTTCTGGGGACTTTTTCCTAACAAGACATGATTCTTTTTTCTGATGCAGCATTTAGATATTCTTCCATACTGTCTAATAAATAAGATGATGATGCCAGGTGGTGGTCAGTTTGAGGCAACCAGCAACAGGAACAAGACGACACAGTCTTAAGCTGCACCAGGAGCTGGATATTAGGAAAAATTTCTTCACAAAAAGAGTGATGGGGCATTGGAATGAGCCTTGGAGATGTTTAATAAAAGACTGGACATGGCAGTCAGTGCCACGGTCTTGTTGACAAGATGGTGTTGGGTCACAGGTCAGACTCGATGTTCTTAAAGTGCTTTCCCAACCTAGATGATTCTGTGATTTAAACAGGGAAAGGCCATATACATCTTTAGAAAAGACAAAGCATCTCCACTGGCCAAGCAAGCCAGGGACAGGCACAGAATTTAGTCTGCTGATCCCCTTCTTGACAAGGACAAAGAAAGAGCTACCAAAAAAAAAAAATATATTTACTATGAAATACCTTAAACAAAAATAAACCATGAAAGTGCAATCTAATGAAAACTCTCATACTATGTTTTGGGGGAATGTTTTTGTGGTTGTTTGTTTCTTTGTTTTAAAGCTCTGTCTAGCAATATATGCTCAGATAAACTCTGAAATGTGTCTTTCAAATTGCCTAAAAGGTATGAAAGCACATGCAGGGGTCATATGTATAGACACATACACACACACACATATATATATATATATGTACACACACAGTATGCTCCCTATGTACTTGTGCTAGATGAATGCTAAAGGAACTAAAGAGACAAAAACTGACTAGATGGAATATTGTTTATTGCAGCATATTAAACCCCACACTCCCATTGGAAGGTTATCACAGGACACAGGCTGAGCTGTGGAAAATATAAGGCAGCAGCATCTGGTTCCTTAACTATCTCCACAGGCACTTGTAACAACATCTTTTAAGTTGTCTGTGCATCTGTCACATATTTAGTCTGCTTATTGACTGCCCCAGCTGAGCACCATTTTGATTCTTTCAGACATGGACTAATCAGAGAATAAATCTCAGGAAAATCCCTTACAATATCATTCATATGTCTTCCAAAATTAATAAGAGGACAGGGCACTATTTCATTCCTATATCTGATTTTTTTTTTAAACTGTTATTAGGCCTTTCATTTAAGTACTGCCTCAGTATAAACATGCTCTGCACAATTTTTCTCTAGATTCCATGTAATATTGGTCAAAAGATGAAAATAACTATCAATCACTTATCTCAACTGCAAAATCATAGGAATTATTTTTCCACTGATACAAATCATAAGATGCAACACTGTAGGTGTCCTGAAGAACAGACTGCTGCAGAAGATTTTTTCCTTTTATTTTTCTCCCATTATTTTATTATTTAAATATCTTCAGAAGATTAATTCTGATTAAAACAACAACAACAACAACAACAACAACAACAACAAAACAAAAAAAAACCAAAACAAAACCAACCAAAACCAAACAACAACTAGATATCAAACACAGAATAGGGAACAGTTACAATACGTTGATATGAAAAATAAACATTTTAGGCTATCTGATTTTGCAGTAACAGTCTTAAAACAATCAACAATACATTTTTTCTCACACATATTTCCTTCTAGGTTTATGAAAACATTAACACCAATTGAGTTGGTGCAGTTGGAGTTCCATTTCCCATCTACATGAGACAGAATATTCAGGGTTTAGAATTAGCCCAGGACTTACTTAAGTTATTGACTAACTGGCGAATTTTATTAAAGCAGCAGGATACAGCAGGAGGTATTTTACCATAGAATTTCAGATTCTGGGGAGAAATTGTATAGTCTTGGTGGAGAAAATGTAGCCAATTTTTAGTTAAAAAAATCAAAGGAGAAGTGGTTATCCCTTAATAATAGTTAAAGTTCCCTTCAACCAGAATTCCATTTGAGTTGAAAATTTATTTCTATAGAAATCACCTCAGAAAAAAACATGGGAGAAAGACAGTAGAGGGAAATAGAAAGCTGTGTTAAGAGAAATAAAGAAAAATTGTGGCAGAGAAAAAGGTTATCTTCTGTGCTAAGTTAGAAGGACCTAACACTGTGGACAAAGTATCCTCATGTTTGCATGCTGTAGCAGGGCTAGTAAACTATAGTTAAGAAAAAGACACTTCTCCAGAGCTTTGTAAAAGGTAACTAATTTGAAAGAATGCAAGAACAACCTACTAAACAGGTGTTTAACCCCACTTCTACCCAGACATGTAAACTTTTTGTACTTGTTAGTAAATATCTCAAAACAATGGCTTGGAAATATTAAGTATTTATCCTACTATTGAATACTCACACTTATTTTGGTTTACATTCAAATTTCTTTTTAAAAATTGTACTAAAAAGCCAACTCTGAATATGCAAAATACACTAAAATTTCAAAACACACAAGATGCACAAAAATAATTCAGAATTCACAATGAATAGTTCAATAATTATAAAAATTTTAATATGAACAGCAAGATTTTTTGTCTAATTGCACATACAAAAAAAAAAGTGTCACGTCCTTTACTTACAGATTTTATTTCCAATTAAGGGGATTGAAACTATATTCATCCTAAGGAGATATGTACAGGAGGATGTAGTTTAGGATAACTCAGGTTGGAGGGATCTTGAGTGACTCTTAAGTCCAACTTCTGCTCAAAGCAGGACCACCCATGAAAGGAAAACAGGTCACTCAGAGCTTTATCCAGTTAGGACCTGAGAACTTCCAGGGACAGAGATCTCACAGCTTCTCTGGAGAGTGTCTTCCAGTGCCTGATTGTCCTCAGATTGAAACTGTCTCCTGTCCTCCTTCCTTGCACCACTGTAGAAAGCTTCACTTGTTTTATCTTTTGTTGCACTTGCTTGTAGTTATTGAAAAGCTGCAGTTAGGTAGCCCCAAAGTTGCTTCTTTTCCAGTTTCAACAAATTCCATTCCCTCAGCTTCTCCTCTCACAGCAACTGATCCAGTACCTGACCATCCTAGTGGCTCTCTGATCAATATCTTGCTCATATGGCAGATCCCAACAGGTCACAGTATCCCAACACGATCTAACAGATCTCGGGTGAAGGGAGAAAACCCCTGTTCATGACTGACTGGTTGTGCTCTCTTTAGCATAGCTCTCTTCAACAATGTGTTATTAGCTTCCTTTGCAGACAGAGGACAATCCTGGGTGTCTGACAAGGTTTCTAGAAAACCTTACATTGCAGTGCTCCACAAACAACACTGCGCAGCCTGTAAAATTGTAGGCACTAGTAATGCAAAGCCATACCATATATATATGAAAAGTTATGCATACTATCAAAGCAAAACCATCCAACTGATTTCACGAATGTGTAATCTCAAAACAACCACGTTATGTGCTGTTCTCCATATACTTTGAAATACTGACAAAGTTGTAAATTGTTTTAGGTCCCTGATTCTATACAGGCTAATGTATATTATATGTATGCTTTGATGAACTTGCTGTTTATCCTTCATATATAATAACAAAGAAAAGTTAAAGCATACATGACATATTTACTTCAGCTTTAATTGAAAATGAGATAATGGTACAAATGCTCTGACACAGTTTTTTTAATTTTAACCCTGTAGGTTTGAAAATCATTTAACAGTTGCTTTTAATCATCATTAACATCCCACCTTGAACACCCTGCATCTTGTACTGTACTGAAAAGCAAAGCCTCATTATAGACAGCTGTACTCTATGGTGCTACTTCGTATGTAAATAAAACTGACAGAATAAAGGAAGACAAAGAATGTGTAATTCATTTGTCTTTCAGGACCTCTACAGAGAAGACACAGCACCTGTTACTGAATCTTATTTAAATAACATGGAAAAATTTAATAGCTAGTGTCATGCTCAGCACGAAAGATAAATGTTGACTACACATATCATCATATATGATGAGAACACAGCTGACCTGATACATCCAGGAGTTATGGCACAGCCTTATACAGAGAATGGAACTCCATTCAGCAAGTGGAATAGCTGGGCAATCACAGTGAGTACCCAGGGCGAGGAACGCCCTCAAGAGATCCCAGTTCCCATTCCAAAGCTTGTTACATCACATAATGTTGCCCTGGAAGGAATTGCATTTGAAAATAAAGATACTTGAAAATAAAGATACCAAACCAATTACTGACATGTATTTATATTTAGACACAATGTTTTCTTTTTTTGTATCTTCCTCTTTTTTATTGTCTGTTTAGGCTAAAAGTTCATAGCATCTACCCAGAGAGGATATTTATTCCTTATAGAATAAGGAATAAGTACCTTAAGAAAAATTAATCTTTTGCTCCTGAAACAAGCAGATGTTCTACTGTATTTCTGTGTCAACAGACGTAGTTTTTCTCTATCAGAAGTTAATTAGATTGTATATGTTAAAAACCCTGCAATGCTAAACATTAAAAAAAGCTGTATTTTCTTTCATTTCCAGAAAATGAAAGAATATTTTCAGGGGAAGTTTGTCCAACCTACGTATGTACCTAGACTTGATTCAGAAATGGAATGTCCTATGAAGAAACACTATAGAAGAGGAGAAGGGAGGGACTCAGTTGTTCCTCAAAATGTTATAGCATTTCTTCAGAAAGGAAGGAAAAAAATTTTGGAAGGAAAAAAATTGTTCACTAAAGCCGTTTGATGTACACATTTTACAAAGCAAGCAGCACACATACCTAAACCTGGAAAAGCCTTTTCCTCTCTTTGCAGCTATCTGCTGTGAAATTTTGTAGGGAAAATTTGCTCACTGATTAAAAAACTACAAAATCATGAAATAATTGGTGGTGAAAATGTCTTCAGGAAATCATCCATTCCAACCACTCTCCTCAAAGATGAGTTAAAGCAGATTAGCCAGCACTGCATCTTTCTGATTTTTAATATCTCTGAGCATAATTACTCCTAAATCTTTCTGAGCAAACTGTTCAACTTTTTAGGCATTCTACAGTACAAAACTATTTACCTTCTTTTACTTTCTGTTGTATTTTTCTCAAGTGGGGATGTTTTATTCTGAGCATTCTGTTTAAAATTGATGGCCAAGTGAAGTATTTCCTAAAGCAGGAAAAAAATTACAGGATTTGATATTTGCTAGATGTTATTTTTGCACATAAGAAGCTAGAAGGACAGGGAAAAAAAATCTAAAGTTATGAAGACATTGTATATGATTCTTTGTAATCTTAGTACAACTCAAATTCACAACATGAATAGATCCTTCCTGTGCTATGTAATTACGTTACAGGCATTTAATTGAAACTTAATAGAAATGAAACTTGCCTAGCATAGACATGTTCTGATGGTAGAAACTCAGCGGGAGGACACTAGCTTATTAAAAATGTTCTTCGTCTGTCTAACACTTCAGGAAATAAATATATTTTGTTTCAAAGTACTCTTAATCGTGTAAAAGCATAATGACCACAAAACTAGGATTTTTTTCAGTTAAATATAATAATAAAGAAGTTGAATTTTACAAATATGACCCACTGAATTATAAAGGTGAAAACAAAGGTCTCTCTTTGACTGTGTTTGGGTGAAACAGCCCCACATGTTAGCTAGGGAAGCAACTGATCTTACTCACATACAAAATACATTGACTGCAAAAATAAACACTTTAGTGAATAATTTGACATATTGCTTAGGGGAAGCAATTTAAAAAATTACAAACTGACTTGAAAACTCCAAGGCACACTTCCCTTCCAGAGAGGACCATAAATAGTTCCTGGAAACAAGATTGTGTAGGAGCGTGTTTTGCACAGAAACGAGTTTCCAGTAATAAATGTATAGTAACAATTTCTGATGAGCAATAAGAAAACACACCACAAGGTTTTGAAACCATTGCTAAGCCAGCAAAATCCTTTTATGCCCTTAAATCCAAGTTAGAACATATTCCATTTTAACTGTGATATTATTCTCTTGATTATCTGTATATCTACCAAAGAGCTCAAGTTAAAGAAATACCTAAAGGTATTTCCATATCCCACACTAGCATTTATCCGGAGATGTTGCTAGCAAAAAAAAAAAAAGAACCTTCTTAAAACATTTAGTCGGCTTGCATTAAGTAAAAATTACATTTCTCAAGGAAACTGCAGATAGGCACTCATGCATTGCATGCGACTGGAGAAAGAATGCCTTCATTTCTTTGAGTTGTCAGGAAGGGGTTAAACACAGAACTTGATTTTAGATGAAAATATCACAAAGCTGCTAATGTAGGAACTCTCTCCTAAGGAGGCAACATATAAACTGCACCATTTACTTGCCAATTAATCCAAGGAGATAACATTGACATTAGTTCCAGTAGGAGATGCTTGCCTGCCCACTTTGCAGGCGGTAAAAGCTAGGTTTGCAGCTACCAAAACACCAGGACAGAGGAAATAAAGGGGAGGAGAAATTTAAAAAAATAATTTAAGTATTTTTTTTCCTATTGTTTTCTTCTATATTGGGTTTGCATGGCCAAGCATTGATAGCAGGGCTCCTACAGGGGTGGCTTCCATGAGAAGTTGATAGAATCTTCCTCTATGTCTGGTAGATCCAGTCTGTGGTGGCTCCAAAGATGGATGTGCCACAGGGCCAAGTAGAAGTGGTGGTAATACCTCTGTTATAACAGATTTAGGAGGAAACAGAAAAAGAAAAGTTTTAGCAAAGATGTAATTGAAGCCAGAGAAGAGTGGTGTGAGAATTTGTGAGAGATGTCTGCAGACACCAAGGTCAGTGAAGAAGGAGAGGGAGAAGGTGCACCAGGTGCCCAAGCTGGGGTTCCTCGGCAGGCTGTGGGGAAGTAGCTGTGCTGCTCCGGCCCATGGAGGTCCATAGGGATGCAGAGATCCACCTGCAGGCCATGGAGTAGCCCCATGCCAGAGCAGGTGGATGCCTGAGAGGAGGCTGTGACCCAGTGGAAGACATGAAGAGAGAGAGGGTCCTTGAAGATGTTGAAGGACTGCATCCTGTTATCGTGGTTTCAGTTCGAAACCAGCCAGAAACACCAGTTTAGGGTAGTGGTTTGGATTTGCTGATTTTGATTTTTTCAATTTTTGATGTGAGATAGGATTAGGAGCAAAAAAACAAGGCAGATCTAGCACTTCAAAAGTGTAAAGAAAACCTTTATTAACAAACCTAAAAAATTAGTAAGATTCAGAATAAAACCTACAGAACACCACTCCTCCTCTTTAACACACTCTCTTCTCCTTCTCAACAACAACATACAGGAACACTCCACTAAGTCACCAACTTAGGAATAGTCTTTTTCAGTTCACTCGAGGGAGAGGAGTGTCCCCTCGTCATGCTATAGGGACTTTTCCACAAGAAAGAAAGAATCTTTTCTCTCATGGTGTCACTTCTCATGAATAGGAGCCACCCAGGAATTTGCAATCATGAAATTCCTCCCATCTCCACAGCTTTCCCACAGTCATGCTTCTGGGCCATGTCAGACTCATGGAGTATTACTTTTAAGGATGAGCTGTTCAAAAGCAAAGGTTCTCCTCATCTATCTTTAAAGTCATCTCCATCTCTGGGAACAGAGTTCCTCTTCTTCCTTCGGGGCAAAAGGTCTTCATCACTCTCCTCTCTCTGTTCATATTTCTTATAAAATCATCTGTTTAATCAGCACAGGTGCCTTTGCTCACATTCTACAATGTTGAATGCTCCACCCACCCATGTCTCTTCCCCATGGTTTAAAGGGATCTTTAATGTATTACAGTCCATCCCCATAGCTTACAAAAGAATTTTCAGCATTTTATGGCATCTCCTCTTTCTCCTTCCATCTGGGACTTGACTTCTGCTACATTGACTTTGCTATCTCCTCTCTGTTCTTATTTCTCTCACTCAAGGAAGGATTGAAGGTCTGTAAGTTTTATCTGCACACTGAAAAGAGTTAAGATCCCACACAGGGAATGGAGAGTTTAGGACATGCTGGAGCTGTGCCAGGACCTCAGGAGGCTCAGGCTGTGCTGGAAGGGAGAAGCTGGATAACAGGGACCTGGGCCAGAATGGCAGTGGCCAATCTGGGAAGGGGGGGAGGCGGGTGGCCAGGATCTCATCAGCCTACCTGGGCCTCAGCTGCAGCATCACTGCCCATGGCCACCCCTCCTCTCGGCTGGGACATGCCTGGCAGCTTCCCAGGCAGGGGGGCCCAGCCCTGCCCCCCGCCAGGCCTGCAGAGGAGCAGCCTGGGCTTGCATCGCCTGTTATTTGTTCTCAAGCCAGAAGAGAAAAGGAAGGTTCCCGGGATTTGCTCACTTCAAAATGTGAATTCACATAGGCGGACCAAGTCTTCCAATTGGTTGCTCAGGCTGTCAACAACCAAATCAGCCTCGGATTGGTCCTACGAAGCCATAGAGGAATTTTCTCAGGGAGAAAACCTCCATGGTGCCCTCTGCTCTCCCTACCAAACTGCCAATTAGTGCAAAATCAGCACAAGTAATGTTTCCATGCTGCTGCAGCCTGGGGAGGATTGTTGCCCATGGGATGCACTCACATACAAGTTCATGGAGAACTATCTCCCATGAGAAGGAACCCACAGTGGAGTAGGGGAAGCTGCTACAGGAGAAAAAAATGTGCAATGGGCTGACCATAGCCACCATTCCCAATTCCCTGTTCTGCTGGGGAAAATGGTAGAGCTGAGATGGGTGGAGGGGTAGAGGGAAGGTGTTTGAAGGTTTTATTTTACTTCTCATTATCCTGCTATGATTTTGTTAGTAGTGAATATCTCAATATCTCAATATCTCTAATTCTAGCCCGTTGTGGCCATGATGGTACTGGTGAGTGATCTCTCCTGAATCTTTCATTATATTTTCTCTCCACTGCCCAGTTGTGGAGGGGAGTGATAAAGTGGCTTTCGTGGATGAGTGAAATCCAGACAGCATCAAACCTCTACGTCATCCTGTCTTATAGAATGCAAGTCTTGAAAGCTTTTACCTTCTTGCAGGAAGAGGGCCCTAGCCAATGCCTAAAGCCAGAGATTTCCCCTAACAAGGGAATGGAAAGTCACTGCAATACAGCTTGGAGAGAAGACAAATAATAATATAGCCCCCACATGCAAAATAAATGTTTACACATTTAAACTTGCATTTTTGCTTGTTTGCCTGCTTAATCCTCATAAGAAACACTTTGATATGGTAAAATGAATCACATAGTCTGTTCAGTACTCAAAGCAGCTCACATCCTCCTCTCCCGCTTGAAGTGGTTCCAAGTATGTGAAACAGGTAAAAATTGGATGCTTGAGTTGCATGTAGACAGCTCTCACTAGCAGTGAGGAAGTTTGGCTTTTCACTGCTATTCTCAGTGTAGAAGGAGTACATAAGGAACTGCTGAGAAGACACCATAGACAATGGACTTCATTGGTGTCTAAGTGACAGCAGAGACTATAGCAGCAGCAATGCAAACCTGTCTATTTATTTTAAAAAGGACTCTTCACCTCTTTCTCTATTTCTGTGGCATGTATATTCTTATTTTTGTTAGTTCTATAATGTGTAGAAAGGGCCAAAAATAGTTTTAATTATTCCATAAGCTTTATTTAGGTTTTTGAAATCTCTAGGTTCTGACCTTCTTCACTTTTATTCAGGCAAAATTTCTTTTCCAAGACAAAGGGAAGTTTTGCTGAATGGAAGAACTGGAAGGATTCTGAATGGAAGGATTGGAAGAACAAACTACAGCTAAACTATTTTTTCATTGTTAAATTCACTGTTGACTCTTTTATTTTTTTTTTCTGTCTAGCAGCAAAGATTTTTTTATTCAGTTACTGAGTTATTTTTCTCCTTAATGACCATATTGAATTAACGTATTTGTTTAATATTTTGTGCGATGTTATTCTATACAGGGTATCCATCTAATTGAAGAAGAATAATACACAGTGCCATATTTCAAGGCCCTCTAGAATTATTGAAACTTTTAACAAACCGAAAGTTATCACACACATTTGTTGAAATTCAATTTCTCCTGGCCTCCCTGCACTGCATCACTTGTGGAAGCTGAGTCAGTTTTGTGATTTTTATAAACAACCAAGAACCGGTGTCTCCTACATCTGAGGGTAGTCCCAGGGTTCCATTCATGTTAGGGTGAAGTAATGGTAAAAGAAACTGAATTTTTCTATTTTTCAGCAATTGGCAGAACTTCTAGGGGAGCAAGAACATGCCCTGGAAACCTAGAGAACTGAAGAACAGGTTAAAAGAATGAAAAAAGTACTGTGGAAAGAACTTTATAAGGAAAATTTGAACATGGTACCCCAAAAAAGCATAATTCTTTGGCTAATCTAATCTAACTTCAACACTTATAAAGTCAATCCCAATAAAGTCTACCTTAAAAATGCTTCAAATAAGACAAAGTGCCATAGAATTATGACAGGTCTTGTTAATCTCTATGCAAGCCAATGAAACACATGAGTGTTTTATGCATAAAAAAAAATAATTTGTATCTGGAGAATCACACTTATCTTTTGATATTGTGTCATCTAAATACTGTTGCAGTATTTACATCTCTACTGTATATTTAAAAGAAAAAGTGAAAATTCAGCAGTTTTTCTGTTTTTCCTTTCTTTCCATATTTTTATGTATAAGTACTTATTACAATGAAAACCATCTTTGCTTTCATTGCTATGGCTACGTGTCATCCATTAGAAAACAAGTTTCACTGCATAATCATATTTATCTATTTTAGATGTATTACTGCATCCTGCCTTCCAAATTGCACAATAACCATGTTAAACAGCTTAGCTTTTTTTTTTTTTTAAGAATAGGGTAATTTGTAAATGTGAAAAACAGTAGTCATCTTACATTTGAGTCAAACAGACATTGTCTTCAGCTGAACTTTCTCATGACAATCTTTGAAATTGACAGATTAAAAGTGATTCATAGCTGTCAGAATTGTATAGTTTGCTGAACAAAGTAAGAATAAAAACTTTGCAGATAACTGTCTGTGGGCTTACATGGCAGGTTATCTTCCTATACCCACTGTCAGTTAAATTAATAATGTCATAATCTATCTTCTCTGTCAGGTGTAAATGACTTTAGCATGTCAATAACTAGTTTGCTGTTATGTCTTGCCTATATTTAAGACCATATATTGATTTCACACTTGCTACAGAATAGCACATATACAAGCTCCATATTTTGTAGGATGGAATGTCCAGTAAATAAAGCTTTTAGAGTCTTGTGAAAAAAGTAATAAAAATGGAAGGCCTTTGCAGCTTTCAAGGTATTCAATGCTTTCAAAGCTAAAACTTTTACCAATAATGATCCCATGTTGTTATTTTAACTGCTTGAAATTGTGGTACAACTGTCATTCCTTATAGAAATACTGGTTTATTATTTTGCACCTTGTCTACATAATGGCAGTCAATGAAAAGGAAATGATCCCCAAGAATTAAAAAAGAGAGAGAGCTTCCACAAAATTTAAATTACCAACATAATTATTAGAATCATAGGATATCCTGAATTGGAAGGGTGATGGGATTTCTCCTTGAGCCAGGTGTTATGAGCTCTCAGAGGTCCCATCCCCGTTTGGGTTTTGTCTTACAAATATCCACGGTTTAAAATCAGCGGGAAAGACACCTCGGGTGGTGTTGGAAACAAAAAAGGTTTATTAACTTCCAAAATAACAAACTCTCTAAAGAGAAAAAGCTGTGCCAGAGACTGGAGGTCCGTGTCTCTGCTATAACAACACCCCCAAAATGCCACGAGGTCTTGGGTGTAAAACTTATCACTGATGGCTCAGGCAGGGCTCTGGCACTCGTCCAATCCAGGTAGCTCCGGGGTGAGGTGATGTCCAGGAAGTCCAATGAAGTGTCCTGGTTCTGAACATTTCCAAATTGGGAAAGAATGCTTGGGCTCTTTACCTTTTAAGGGGGACAAAGACGGCTTCACATTTCTTCTTGGTCTTGGCACTCTGCCTGTAGGAGATGCTACACTGCAACAGAAGGGATTCAAAAGGATCATGGAGGCTCACTCCTGATTCTGCACAGGACAGACCCAAAAGTCACACCATATGCCTGAGAGTATTCTTTTGCTTCTTGAACTCTGTCAAGCTTGGTGCTGTGACCAATCTGAAACTGCCCTGACACAACTTCATTCCCTTGGGTGACGTCACTGGGCACCACAGAGAAGAGATCAGTGCCTGCCTCTCCTCTTCCTCTTGCAAGGAAGCTGTAGAGAGTGATGAGGTCTCCCCTCAGTCTCCTCTTCCCTTCCCTTGTCCGGCTGGCGATGCTGGGTGTGATGCCCTCCAGGACAGGCTTGACCCTCCTGGCTGCCAGGGCTCTGCTGGCTTATGTTCAACTTTCCATTGACCAGACTATTTCCATAGGCCAGATCTATTTTCCCACAGCACTTCTTGTCCAGTGTCTTGTTCCCCAGTCTATCTGTACATCCAGAATTTCCCTACCTAGCACTTTTTCTTGTAGAACTAATGCAGTTCATGATTGCCTAGTCCTCTATTTTGTTGAGGTGTCTCTGCATGGTCTTTTTCCCTTTGAGGAAAATCAGCAGCTCCTCACAGTTTATTATCACAGGCAAACATATGTTTGAGTAAAAACCCGGGACATTTTGAAGATTTTGAAGAACACAGGGCCAGGAATGGAGCCCTGTGGAACCTCAGTGGTGACAGGTCACCACTCTGATGCTACCCCATTCACTGTAACCCTTTGTGCCTGACCCGTGAGGCAGTTGCTCACCCACCACATGTGTTTGTCCAGCTGTATGCTGCACATTTTATCCATAAAGATACTGTGAGAGAGAGCATTAAAAGATTTACTAAAATCAGCTAAAATCAACACCAATTGATTTCCCTTGATCAGCTAGGTGGATTACCTGCCATAAAAGGCAATCAGGTTTGATAAGCAGGAATTTCCTTTCGTGAGTCAATGCCAGCTGTGACTGATGGGTGCATTGTCTTCCAGATGTTTTTAGTACCTCCCAGAATTACCTTCTCCATAACTTTACCAGGCATTGAAGTGGAATTGTCAGCCTGCAATTTCCAGGGTCCTCTTTCATGCCATTCTTGAAAACTGGGAGAACATTCACCAGCTTTCAGTCAGCTGGGACATCTCCAGATTCAGAAGACTTCAAAAGTCATTGAATGAGGCATCAGCCAATTCTTTGAGTATTCTCAGCTGAACCCCATTAGGCTCCAGAAGCTTACAGGGATCCAACTGAAGCAGCCGATCCCACACAATCTCAGGGTTAACTGGGAGTTGATCATTCTCACAGCCATGGTCCTCCAGCTCAAGAGTGCTGGGACACTGTTGATCCAGCATCTGTGCTGAAGACAGAGAAAACGTTAAACACCTCTGCCTTGTCCATGTCCCTGTGTGTGAGGTGACCATAGGAATACAAATATTTTATTTTAAAGATTTTTGGCAATGTCATTTTTAAGAATATTTAGTGGCCTTACTTTAATGTTACTGGAAAATCACTGGTAAAAAATTTCAAATTATGTTTACATGATAAAATCCAAAATGGTCATCACAATTTAGCATTGCCCTCTAGAGGTGATATACCTTTTTGGAAAACTATTACAGAGGATATTAAAATCATTAATTTAAGTTTAATTTGTTAAAAATCAACCCTGTCTAGTTTATACATACATTCAGACATAATGTTAAAGTTTGAAGGACCCAAACAAACAGCAGATAGGTTGTGAGGCCTAAAATGGGACCTAGAAAAATATCATGTTACTTATGAAAAAATTATTTTCAATCAAGCAATCTAAAAAGTAATACTGAATTAATATATTTTATTTCTTTATTTGCACTTCAAAGTGCAGTTTGTAAAACTGTATTTTCAGCAAGGGTTAAAAAATGGGTCCTGCATGATAGTGACCTGATATTAAAAGGGAAAAAGGCTGAAGTAGGAGGTGAAGCAATGAGGAAATCAAATTCTGTGACAGTTTCTCCAGGAATATGTTTTGTCTTTAAAATCTAGTTTAATTTTGATTCTTTGCTTTGTTAAGGATAAGGAAACATTATTCAAAAAGAAAATACAATGCCTTTTTTTCTACAAGAGGAGAAGAATCCAAAAGTGTTTGTATTTTATAAGTTGATATATTTTTGATATATGAAAAAAATAATATATTTCTAAGGACTATTTAACAACTACTTGAAGAATAGAAAATGGCGTTAAAGTAAATGTAGCACAATTATGTGAAAAATTAAGTTGATTTCTCTCCTTTTTCTGTCTTGCACTCCATGCTTCTTTTCCACATCCAGAGAAGTAATTTTTTTTGTTTTGTTGTTAACAAATGTCTTGGTTTAGGAAAGGTGTTCCTCAATTTAGTGCTCCTACTGACACAATTCAAGACATGATCCATTTGCTCATTCCCCCTACTGCCTCCCCCTCCTCCTGCAGCAGGCTGGAGAGGAAAATTGGAGGAAAAGTTTATGATTGGAGATAGGAAAAATTTAGCAGAAATTACAATGAAATAAGAAATGAAGAAAAAAGCAACAATATTAATAAAATGTATACAAGAATGGTGTACAATTCACATGTGAAAAAAACTCACCACATGGGAACCTTCAACATGTGAACCACCTTTGACTGGAAGAGAATCCCTCCTCCCAACCTCAGGAGTGGCATGAGGTGGTACAGAATAATCTCTGTGTTCCAGGATTGCCCCCTCCTGCCTACTGCAAAAAATTATCCCGGTCCTGGCCCAAACCAGGAGAGCAAGCATTTTCCATGGACTTAAAATTAAATGTTGAAGCAATTATTTGAAAAAAAGTAAAGGCTTTTTTTTTTTTTTTTTTTTCTACAACCCTCTGCCAGTGCAAAGGGTGCTGATGTGTGACAATAACTTGCAGTCTCTCAGACCCTGTGTCCCTTTTGGGCTAGATGATTCTTAAGGTTTCTTCCAACCCAAACTGTTGTGTGATTCTATGACAACTCTTCCCAACCTAAACACTAGCTTTGGAAATATTTTCCAATAATATTTAAACAAAACCCCAACCCCTTTCTCCCCTCAAATAAAAACCTCCAAACCCCCCCAAAAAACAACCAAAAAGTCAAACAAGCCAAAACTAAAACAATTCCAGAGCATGTAGCATCATAAAAGAGGAGTTTGAGGATAGTCTGGCTTTGCAGAATCATAGTGGAAAAGTGAAAGACATAAGGAATTAGATTTGCACCTCAAGCCACAGCAGCCAGTACAGTTCTACTAAAACACCAATGTGCCAAAGAGTAGATATGAACCCAATGCAACTGTCAGTTTTTCTTTCCAAAATATGAACCAACCATTGCTTTTGCCTTGTGACAGTCCAATTATCTTTTGGGGCAGGGGTGGTGGTGAAAGTATGAAGTTTGTGTGAAGGGTCCTTAAGAGATAAGCTAAACTAAATACAAGTGTGATGTTTTATAGCTGACCAGCCTCTCATTTTTACTTAACATAAAATGATCGACCTCACCTCTTGCAAGTAATCAGATCCATTCAGAAGTTCATTTTACACTAAGCAGATATTTGCCAAGGATTTTCAGTGTGTCTAACTTAACATAAAGAATGGTTCTCAAAGCTGCAAATATAG
>VXBU01004406.1:29054-39279 GCA_013400315.1 Bombycilla garrulus | reverse complement strand
CCAGGCATTATCAGAAGTTACAAAAAATTTCATATAAAGACTACTCCTTGTCCTGATTGTGCACCTGTGATAGCCTGGCTCTACTCAATGAATGAGTCTTGATCTTATTCAATCGTCTAGTGAACAGAAAATGAATTCGGGAAATTGGCCTGGATAGACCAAAAATAACTTATTATGCACCACTCACATGGAAGTGGTATGAAGATCAGCTGCGGTTCCTACTGAAATTATTGACATTTTGGGGGCTGTAGCCATCTTAAAAATATGATGAATTTTATAGATGTCTGAACTACAGACCTCTGTGGCTAACTTTAAACGGTCCTTTTTGGAAATTTTTACAGAACTGGTCCCTTTTTCCTTTAATTAAACATTCAAGACCTCTTCAAGCATTTGAAGTTGCTCATAAATAGAAGTATGATATTAGTCAGTAGACCTAGTGAAGAATATGTTCAAAGTGCTGAACTCCTACTGAATTTTGACAGACTGTACACACTGTTAAAACCTTGCATGATGGTTGACTCCCAGAGAAGTATGGCAAATTTCTTTCCAGAGTGAAATTCACACACAGTCTTGCTAGCAGAATTATTTAAACTGTCTTTGTATCATACCTTGTGTTACACTAGTAATACCAACAAATACAACATCAAAAGGATTATTAAAACTGATTAAAAGTTTGATAGGGAAAAATATTTGAAGAAGTGGACAGTGTCTGTGATTGTCAAACTTTCCTTTAAAGGGAGCCCTTTTCTCTTTAATTTCATGGTTGACTGGAATTTTCAGCCTTAAAATATATCCAATGCTCCATGAAATTTACTTGTCTATAAATGTCCACTCCTGTTAACATGAGCTAATAGATTTTCACTAAAGTTGGATACATAAAATTAAACAATAAATAATTCTGATCTATTCAGAATCTCATCCTTTGACCTCAAAAGTAGAAAATACGTAATGCTGCTTTTTACCAAGGAAAGGTGCAAATTTTTATGTAGTGGTCTTTCTTTGTCAGTTTAGAAATTTTTCTTTTTCCTTTCTCATGATGTGCTTTAGCAACAACCCAGAAAAGTAGAAGCCCTGTAGACATCTAATAATGAGCCAGAAGTTGGAATCTAATCTTTACTAATATCACTGTACAAATTTATCCAACAACGTTAGTTAATGAGGGCAACAAATCCAATAATCTTTTTATGACAGAGAATGAAACATCCTATCTAGAAGTCTACTAATTAAAGTGTCAAAACATCTTTAAAACTCCTTTTGCTAAGCGAGTCTAGTCCTGTCTTTTTGTGAGGCTATCACAGCAGCAGAGTTTTCAAACTATCCAACCAGAGAGCTAGGAACTCTCAGAAATGCATTTCACCTATGCTTTGGAGATTAGAAAAGTGACAAGTCAAAAGAAGAATTTTGTTTCTTCAAGAGGTTAATCCAGTGTTCCAGTCTGTCAATGCCACCCCCTTGTTTTCTGAGCTCTGGATTAGTTTCTCTGTGTATTTTATTGAACTCTTCAGGGGTAAAAGGGTTAGGATTACCAGAACAAAAGAAAGATTTTTTTTCCATTTATTATATTGCCTGATGTCTTTCTTCAGATGAAATCTTTGAACATTCAAGTTCCATGAACAAGAACAAATTGCCTTGGATTAAGATATTTTAGAATTATAATCAATACATATTAGTATTTTTGAATTAAATGCCCACTGGGGTACTATTGCCAGATAGTGACCAAATTACTGTGTTACCTCTTTTGAACTGAGAATCCAAAAATGTACCTACCACGAAGTTGCATGTTGAGTTCAGAATAGTGTCCAAATAGAGGTACTGTTGGATGAAAAAAAAGAGTGAACACAGGTCCTTCTTGGTATAAAAACTTAAAGATTATCTATATGCATAATTTTAGGTAGAACTTCCCCTAAGTAAAAGCATACTGGTATGTAGAGGTCTAAATGTGTGTAGGGCAAAAGTCTAAGACTGGGTTATTCCAGGGTCACCAGATGTCTCTTTATACTGCTTATGGGCAAAACACCTAGCAAAGTTCAACCGCAGATTTTTACACAAAAAAATCACATCATACGGCATTGTTCAAGCATCATGAATCATGACTTGAAGAAAGTAGGCAGGTAATGTTGATTAAACCAGGCACTGTATTGTAGTTAGGGATGGGAACTGCATGAACAGATTTCCACATGGACCAGAGAAAAAATTTGAAGTGAACTTTATCATGCTGTAGCTCTGAAAACACATTTGTGACTTGAAAAGGATGAGCTTTCCTCTCTTTTTCTTTTTTTTTTTTTCAAATGGAGAATGCTGTTGCTTGCAATATTTTCCTTACTTTGCAGAGTTTAATTAGAAACAAATAAACTTTGAGCAAAAGAAATTTTTGTTGGTTACTCAGACAAGGACATCTTTGTCCTCATTAAATCACATTCTCCATTTTCAAAGAACCTTGTCTGTGCTTTGTTTTCACCTGTAGTTTTCATCCCAGCTCATGCACTGGTGGCACTCTACTCCTTGTGGTATACGTTCTTTCGTGTACTTTAGTAGAAGCATAGTGAGAGCAAAAGACAAAGCAACAGCCACATAGAACAAGAAGTTATAATTAGACTCACAAAACACAATAGGAAATATAATGGTTCATATCTAAGCATATATAGGCAGAGAACAAAATTCTAATGCCTCATGTCAAGAGAGTTTTAAATCTATATATAATATTTTAAAAGCAAATCTTTCACTGCTGTGAAAATTCCTAGTTACTGATCTGATTAAAATATCTGCCATACTATAAAAGTTTCAGCACAGCTGCTTTACTTCAGTAGTTGTTAACAATAAAATTAATTGATATAAAAATCACTGTGCATGTGTTTTGCCCATATAAATCTGGTTTATTTCTTTTTTTTTTGCTCTTAGTATATTGGCTGTATTGTCCGACTTGACAGAAACAGGGTAGAGAGTTCCAGACATAAAACTGTACAGCAAATATTCACTGACACAGGCATATTAGAGTATGTTTATTATTATATACTTTTTGCAAAATACACAATGTGGATTGTTCCATACTTTTTTCCCTCCTCATCTTTTTTTTTTTCTTTTTTACTAGCACTGAAGACATTTGGCCACAAAAATTACTGAATACACCATTATTGACATTATAATCAACTTTCTGTTCACTGGCCCATGTTTTAATCTTGCTGTGCTCTACTACTCTTTTTCATTTGCTTGATACTCTTGAATGAAAAACTTCAGAAGAATGGCCCTTTTATAGGCATGAATTCTTAACCAGTCATTTTCCAGCCCCAGGGAAAAAAATCTTATTATTTGCATGCATTTTTCTTAAAACTACATTTGAATTAGATGGTGTTTCCTCTTCCAGCCCATCTCTTGTATCTTACTTTAGTGCTGGGGTAGAAAGATTGAATCCAGGTAAATACCAAGCTAAAAATTCTAGAAATATAAGGGAAAAAACAGGAAGAAAACCCGACAACCAAGCAAGCAAGCAAGCAAGCAAGCAAGCAAAACTATCCACTCCTGAAACTGCTTTGAAAGAAACTCATGATTCTCAAAAATTTTAATTGGAATTTAACTGTTTGTAAATATCATTAGAAACTTGATCTTAGGTAAAACTCCATCCCTTGCTTGCAATGTGGAAACAACAGGATATTCCTTCTTTAGGTTCAGCCATCTGACAGTACTGCCAAAGGAGACAGGAGCTCCCTGGGGTGAGGCACCAGGAGGGTAAGGGGCTCTCTGCATTGGGCAGGGCAGGCCTGGTAGCCAGGGCTCATCCCATTTATCTATTTTATCTTGAGAACACTGACTTCTGGGGGAAGAGCTCAGCTGCTTCTTTTCCCCTATCTCAAAAATGCAGAGCTATTAAATAAAAACAACAATTATGAACTTTAATACCAAGTTTTTGTATTTCATTTCAGGGAAGTCCCTATGGTCTTCACAGGGACATACCAGACGTAGAGGTAATAGCCTGCAGTCTACTCATAAATTACATAGATATAAAGTATGGATAGAAGTGCATATGTAAGAAATAGAAAGGCAGTGGAAGAGAAGTAAATATGAAAATAAATGAGGAAAAAATGGAGCTTAGCGAAACTGTTGGCAGCAAGAGAATAAGACAGAGAAAATAAAGTAAAAAGTAGAATTTTACACAAAAAAAGAAAAAAGCTATTTTAAATTTGCATTTATTGTTCTCTTTTCTGCAAGTAGCTTTATTCTAAATATGAACAGTACTAAACTTAGCCATCCAAAATGCTAGAACCTATATATAACAAACACATTGCAGATAACCAAATAAAGTTTGGCAGAGTAGCTAAATACAAAGTTAGGCAGATGCACTCTCTTACCTTACAGCGTTATCTACAAATACCATTAAAGTTAATAAGCTCATGCATGTCCACTGATACCAGACGAAATGGGTTGTGGGTTTTTTTGGTTTTTTTCTTTTTTTTTTTTCACCAATGAGCATATTCTGGAGAATAAAGAACTGGGCAAAAGTCACTTTAGTACAATTCTACACCCCAGTGCTAGCAATGAGAAACATCTCAACACTTGTACGGCCTGGCTGAATGCTGCTGCAACGTCTCTGCTTTGTATCTATGGAAACGTTTTCAAGTTTCCCAACACCTCCTACACAGGAATCCTGGTAGATTCAGATTAAAGTAGATTTTCCATGAAACATGACCTAAGGATAGTTCCAAAAAAAGCAAATCATCTTATCATCCAAAACTATGAAGTTTTACACTTCACTGGTGAACACACAGTAAATTGCAGTCAATGCTATTATTAAGCAAAAGAAACCTGTCTAATTCAAGATCAAGATTTCAGCTGCTGTTTTCGTTAAATGTCCAACTGTAGAAAAAACAGAAATTCTGCTGACTTTTGGACCTTGCTTACATTCGTGGAGACATTAGTAGAGGAGTAAATTAACCTAACATACAGAGAAGGACATTTTGACTGATTGCCTGTTTAATAATAGCTCTTTCCATAATTGATGGAAAATTCCAAAAGTATAGTTAAAATGGCAAGTCAGATGTAGCATGGCACATTAAAAATAAAATTATCCAGCAACTCATGAAAATGTAACCTTTCTCATAACAACATCAACATTAAAATAGCCAGCATTCTCTACATTTTTACTCATCTAGTAATCACAAACAGTTCAAATAGAATCTTATTTGATGAAAACTGCTTTGATGTTGGTAGAGACTACTGTTGCAAAACAAAAAAAAATCTGCCATTGAGTGATGTGGTGACTGATTTGATGCCTAATAGAAGGAAGATGTCATCCTCATCTCCAAAGGTGACAAGGATTATCTAGTGAATTAAGGAACTGTCTGTTTCACAGACAGACCTTAAAATTGCTGCAATCACTTCATATTAACCATTTGGAGTCATCGCTCTCTCTCTTTCTCAGCAAAAGTGAGAATGCCAATAACTCTAATCAGCTTATAAACTTATATTTTGAAGTCTAAAATAAAATAAAATTGCATATATAATCTACATTTTCCACAAAGTCCAGGTTATATTTCCAGTAAACCTATGCGAGCAAATTCCTGTGTGCTAAGAGTAATGAAATACAGAAAATATGTAGCCATAGATGTTTAAGATAAGAAGTGATTCCTATAATTTGATTAAAATTAAAAGCAGATACAAAAAATTATTTTTATCAAAATCATCATTGCTAGTTACTTTGCTTCCCCCTTGGTTCTATCACTTCAAATAAAAAATGATCTTCCTGGAGGGAGAAGTTAAAAGATTATTCTTTTCAGTTTAACTCTGGCAAAAACATTCTTTCTCCTGTGCTCATGAAAGCAATAATTGGTGACAGCTTCAAATAAGAGAACAACATCAGGAAACTTCGCTGGCAAAAGCAGGAAAAATAAAGGAAATGCTATAGTAAAGAACTTAATTTCTTTGTAAGTTCTTGTTGCTGCTTCCTGTTTACTAGTTTTAGGGCAGACTCTACTTCATGGCATTATTTTGGTTGTCTGAAATGTTATTTTAATGCCCTTAGACATGAATGGTTCTCACCAGTGAACAAGTACATTGGTTCTGTAGGTATTCATACTGGATTTGTTCTGAAGAATTTGAAGAAAATTGAAGTGATAGGAGGAAATGAATACTGAGACATAAGGCAGTACTTCATAAAAAGTAAATATTTGCTGATACTCATCAACAAAAGGATTTTTATTCAAAATACTTTTATCTAAAAGATTTCTTATTTTTCTGAGTACTTGTATTTTGATCTAAGAAGTCTTGGAGAAGTTAAGGAACATAGGCCAGAGACAGCTTATGATAGCTGCCTGAGCAAGAATATGCACTTTCTGTTAGACAGAATCTAAAACCCCATCCTCACCTCTTTCAGAGAACATAAGTCTTTAATTAGAATGTGTGGAAGGTAACTTTAATAAATTAACCCTTTAAGATGGCTGGAAAAGATATGTGCAAGATCTACATATTGTCCTAACTTCTTATAAAACTTTTTTTTTTTCTGTAGAAGTCTTCCCCAAATATTTCAAGAAACAAAATTTTATTTTTCATAAGCTTGCAAGAACTGAGAAACTTGGTTTCTTTTTGATTGTGAGGTTTAAACAGAAATTAACATATTCACTATTCACAAAATACTTTTATTTGTATAGAAAACTGTACCTAGTTACAGAGATATATGTTCCTTTGAGTACAAATGAAATACTGTACAGTGTACAAATGAAATATGTCATTACTTTATTGAATGAGGTTGGAGATTACTCTTTCTTCCCTAAAATCGATCCTCAAAGAATTCAGATAAATAGTGAACTCCTAGGGTTTACAATTTAAATTTACTTGAAACAAAACACCATTCCTACTGAGTCTGCTAGAATAAACAGAGGCTATTATTTTTAAAACACTGTCTTGTGATTTTGTTTTAAATCAGGACAAGTGCAGAGACAATTCTAAAAACTGCTATTCCATAGGAAGTCAGAACTGAGAACTGAAAACTGAAGTGTGTATAGATGGCGAAGGAATTAAACCTTAAGGTTAATAGTTGAGTAATGGATTTTGAAAACTGAGGTAACTCAGTGGTGGTCTCATTAAAACCAACTCTCCTCAGGTATTTTTGAGCATTGAACATTAAGTGAGCTCACTAATAAATTGACAACAGTGAAAATGTCATTGAGAGGAAAGTATACTTTGCCTTTTTGTTCTGTAATATCTCCTAATCTAGATCCACAGTGCAGGTGCTTCACAATTCTTCCACTACAAAATGTGGCTGATTGAGAAATGTGTGAGTTTATATCACTCACCCAAAAGGTTGCACATAGGAAGATTGTGCATCTAAACTATAGAGAGGACAAGTCACAGGTGGGAAAAAAAGGCACAGGAAAGAAATAACTTGCCTATATAATTTCAATTAATTTCATTGCCATTTAGTACTCTAGAGAGCTGGAAACTCTTTCTGCTTGCTTGCATGAAGAGATCAACAGTCTTTTTCACATGTTACCTTACAAGAGATTTTATGAGATATGAATGCCTTCTGTCCAAAGCACCACAATGAACAGGTGGGAAACAAAACATGGAACTCCTAATGCAACATTTTGAGACAGACCAAGATACCTTAATAATAATAATAGCAGGCAGAAAAATGAACATTTTGTAGGAAACTAAACTTTGCTTGGAAGTTGTGAGAAGTTTAAATGAGATGTGAAATATTTTCTGTTAGTTGCATGCTTTCTTGAGTCTTTGGGAGATGAAATTGCTCTCTTATTTTCCATACATTCAATACAGAGCTGTAACTGCAGTGAATGTCCTATTTCTTGCTACAAAATAAGAATGAAATAAAGGATTCTGTTGTTTCTTTTCTAGTCTCTGTCCATTCCATTTTTTTACCCTGGGGCAGAATTTGGCCTGTATCTCATCAAATGATCCATTTCAAATATAATGATCTTTTCAATAGTATCAGATTGTCATTTCAATTTTGTGCATGTTTTATTCTGATTACTTTTTCCCTCCTCATGCAGCTTTATATACTGATAGTGCAAGCTCATCTTGTCAATGTAATTTTCTGTTTCTAGTACGTCTGAGTAATAGTAATTGAAAAACCATTCAAATAACACCTTCAAATATTATTTTCGTCTTCTCTCCTCTTAGACAAGTGATTTTTAAAAAAATATTCACAGCCTGTGAGCCTCTGCAAAACATACGGCTAATATAAAAGCCAAAATTATTCATGAGTATTTTGTTCTATTGGCAGGTCCAGGGAAAGAATGGGCCCAAACCTAAGACAGGGAAATTATAGGCAGAAGTGCCTGAGAAACACCTCTCAGGAACAGGAAATTCTGACCATATTTCTTGCTGTCCCATCCTATCCTGCACAGCATAAGGAGTCGTCAGCTAGCTTGCCTGCTTTTTAGTGGTGTGAGACTGAAATGTCAATGGTTAATCACTGAAATGATTGGCCATTTGCAAAAGCAGCAAGTACTTTGCTGATGATATTTGAGGGAACAGCCCAGGGGCAGAGGAGGTGAACATCCACCACTGGGGGCTACAAACTGGGTTTTGAGCCAAATAAGTGAGGAAGCCAATAAGAAGCAGATTCTATGAGGCAGGATAATGCTTTTTATCATGGCAATGTCCTCCTTGACACAGCTGGCTTAGTCTTAAACTTCACCCCCTGTGGGAAGTATCAGGACACCCACATGTAGGCCTTACAATATTAATCCCTTCAGAAATTATAATTGGGTAAATTAAGCTGACATGAGAGGCAACTCATGTCTTAGAAGGGTTCATAAACCATCAAAGGCCCCTGAAGTGCCGCCAGACTAATTTCTATGGCCTTCCACCAGAGAACTGCACATGAGTCACAGTGTTACATCAGGCAATGTAAAACTCCTCCTCCAAGGGAGTTGACTGGGCACCCCCACGTGTACCTAAACATAAATTAACCCATTGAACTCTGTGTTTCATGGACTTTCCCCACATCAGACAGATCAAGACAGTGACCATCGCCTCGATCAGTGGACAACTAGTTTGCTACAATTAAGTCTTGCCACTTGATCCATGAGTGATGACATCTTTCCTTCCCGTTATCTACTTTCTTTTCCTTATATATTTTCTTAAGGGATATCTTTATACTTTTATATTGTTGCATTACTATAGATAATAACCAAAATTATGTCTACATAGCTCCTTTCCATTGTAACCAAATTTTTCTAGAATAAAATGTATGTATGTATGTATGTATGTATCTATCTATCTATCTATCTATCTATCTATCTATCTATCTATCTATCTCTGTACAAACACTGGTCATTCACTGTTATCTCACTCTACCTGCCCCAATGGATCTATTAACAAGAACCTGAGTTAATCTCCCCTTCAGGGGCCATTTGTAATAATCATCATCTGCATTACTGTGTGTTAGATATTTATAGTAGACTTCATATAACGAATTTAACCTGGCATGTTCATGCCATTAATATCTCTACATCCTATCTCTTCGTTATTATATCAGTGTCTTTGGACCATTAAAAAGAGAGATTTTTTTTTTGTAAGAATGGCTATTTTAATAAACTCAAATTTGAAGTAAATGGATTAATTCTAAAAATTAAAAGGCTTCTGTAATTATATGCTATATGATATTGCACTCCTATGAAAGCTGTGATTCTCTTGGGACACCAATATTCTGTGCTTGTAGACATTTCAAATTCAACTTTCCACCTGAACAGGAAAATACCTGCTTCATCACTCTTGCAGTATAGTGGCAGAGTAGGACTTCAAATTAATTAGAAACATCAATTTTCAAAACTTTGGAAGGAATCACTTAATAATTGTCAGTAATCAATGTCTTAAATTCAACATTTACTTTTAGATCTGATAAGAGACCTGAATTTCACCTATTTATAAAACTGACCTGTCTGGTTTTAATATGTACACCAGTTTTGAGCTAGGGTCACCACCATCATTTATTTCAGATCAGTGTATTCTACAGTAAAAAAGTTCAGGTACATGCTTAGTCAAAACCCTAGGAAAGAAAGCTAAGTCCTTGAAAAGTAAAGAGTGAAAACAGGGAGTGAAAATGGAAAAGATAGGAAGAATTTGTTGCTGAAGATATCCACCTAAAGAGAGATGGTTTTCTAAGACTTTGATTTAAAGTACAACTTAAAGAGGTAGGAGCTGAATGAAACCTGAGAAATAAATCACAGTTACGAACATGAATGTAAACTTTTTTATTTTCCTCTGTTTTTTT
>VXBU01004406.1:3276-19210 GCA_013400315.1 Bombycilla garrulus | reverse complement strand
TAGCGGGGTATCAGGTTGTATTCTGACTCAGTCAGTGTTTTTGTTTTCTTTTGTATTACTTGCATGTATTTTACTTTTTTCCTATTAAATTGTATTTCTGACTTGGAGTCTCACTGGTTTTGCTTTCAAACCAGCACACTCGCAAATAAATTTTAAAAAGTCCCCAAACACATAAGTGAAATCAAGTATAACCTTTATATCATACTAATAACTTCATCTGAGAATCATAAACTATGAGTTTGAAAAGTGGAAATTAATTTAAACTTGGGTTTCAAGAATGGATCTACAAAAGCCTCACATTATTAAAAAAATGCCTTAATAGCACAAAATACTTTTCCATATGTGGATAAAGTAAGCAAAGCCATATTAAATAACAAAGAATCAAAAAACTGCTGTTGTAATAGATGACAGAAAATGTACACTTTAGAGAAAGGGACTATAGGTGAGAACATGACGTGTTCTGACAATGGAACAGCAGTGATTGATATTAAACTGTCTGATCACCTAAATGCATGTTTCAAGTAACTTCCATTAGTATACTCAGTAAGAACAAGAGTCACTTCAATTTATTTCAGCTAAAAAATGTTTCCACTCAGTAAATGTCATTCCCAATACATTGCTAAAAAATAAGTCAGTAGCTACTCCTACAATACCCTTGCCTCAGGTTAGAATAACTATGAAATTATCAGTCTCTCTGTACTGCAAGATGGAAGATAACTTGGGTTGAAAACAAATGCAACTGAGAATATGCTAGGAAGAATTTTAAGCCACCATTTGTGCATTTCATATTCAGTAAAATCAGGGAATTATGCACTAACCTCCTGGCTCTGTTTGCCCCTGTGGTTGTTCATTGCTGTGATGTCCTTTTTTCCTTAGTCGATAGACTGTAATTCTGAAAAAAGTTTTACCTTAAGGCCCCTAGGCACTGTTCTGGCTTGGATGGGGCCCCCTGCAACATGGATAAATGTGCCACTAATGCTAACAGTTCTTCCTAATTGCACTTAGTCTGATGAACCATGAGAAACCCTGTAATTTTCACATTTTTTCTTACTCCATTAGGTTTGACTGAACCTTGCTACTTACAGTATATTAATTCATACCAGTTGAGTATTTAGATCACACTAACATGTTTAGTCCAACAAAATTTGCAATTAAATACTAATCAATGCTTAAAAATTAAAACAATAACAAATTTCAGTTTAATTTGGTATTTAAAATAGGGTTTTTTTTCTAGTTTTTTTCCTACATTCAGTAAAATAGTAGATTAGTGACAGAAGCAATAGTAGAGACAGTGTTGAAATTTTAGCATCCAGACACCACAGAATTTCAGGAATTAGGGCATTAATGTACACATGCAAGGCATGCACACAAAGTGAAACCCTGGCTCTAACAAAGTCAGTATCAATTAGAAGTGCCAGATTTCAACAAATAGCTATAAAACATTTCCAAGAAAAGAACAATTCAATTGATCATATTATATTTGAACTGAAGCTGTGTGGAGTAATTGGTGACACAGTAGAAGGTAAATAATGCAGAAAAATCTTTGAAATTGTTACCTGTCATTCAGTATATGACAGCCAGGTATAGCAGTTTTTACCATATTTGATCTTCATTTTTTATCCTGTCATGGTAAAACAACTATCTTGATGCAGGGTTAAATTTCTTACACCTGGTGAAGTCTTTAAAAACACCGATAGAAAGAAAACATTTGGTTTTTTACAGCATACTCTTTGTAGTATGGAATTTGAAAACAGATCCATGTCATGCCAATCCCTGCACAAACATAGAAGGAAATGATTGCTTTTGAATAAATTACAAACTAAGGAGGAAATACCATCTTATTCAGAGGGAGAGGACAATAAAACAGAAGTGCTTTGGAACAGAATAGTGAAAGAAATATTTTGCTTGCTCCACAAATTTACCTACTTGCAAGTGAAACATACTAATGCCTACTTTCCCATGTGTGCTTTCAAGTTGAAATATTAAAATAAATTTAAGAACAACAAAACTATTATTTTGCCTCTATATTTTTGCCATGTTCATTGTCAAATTCTTAACCACCATTTTTTATTGGATTTTTATCCAAAATTTTAGTGAAATGGGAGAAAATCTTAGCATAACTAGGTATTTTTCCAAATACTGAAACAGAGCCAAGATCAATTGACATATTCTAAGAATAGGATAAAATTTTTATGTTTGCAGTTGAAGATATTCCAAAGTAACAAAAAGGAAAAAAATCCCAACCAAGAAGAGGAAACCATAAAATTTATAGGAATTGAAACCACAGTGACCATGGTAATTTTTTCAATGGAAAGTCCACTTTTTTGGAGACTAAATAATGACTTTTCCTTTTTGCATAAACATATTTAACATTGCTCTTGTGATCTTGCATCTTGAAGACCCATTAACTTCAGACAAAGTTTACCGAAGTGGTATTTATACAGGCAGTGTTGACTGCTTTGAAGTAAAACATATTTAACATTTTTCAAATTTAAATATCTTTCTCACTAAGTGGCTTTAGTTATGCACCCTCCCAGTTAATACCAAAAGATTAATTTTGCTTTGATCTTGAAACACTAATGGCATTACTGACACGGAAACAAGCCTGAACTCTTTTACTAAGCTGGATGAGAGTCATTGGTATCTTCTGTGAAAGGCAAACCACTGGAGCTTCTAAATCCATGGAAATAAATACATTCCCACCATGGTACTATTAATCCAATCAGGAGAGCCATCAGAGGTCCTGGGAAGTATATCTAAAGAACAGGATGGAAATCTGACAGGCGTTTCAGCAACAATATGCTTGTGACACCATCACTAAAACCTGGCCTGTGTTCTGGGTAGAGTGTCACCTTGGGTGTTTATAAGTGAGGGATGTTACAGTTGCCTCATATCCATCTTTCCCATCATAATTTCAAAGGTTTTTAGTCAGCTCTAGCAAATCATGTAGACAGTTGATATTTTTATTAAAACATTCACATGCAGACCTTTGCTTTCTAGTACAGAAAGAATCACTTTTCAAGGAGCAATCAGTTTTAAGTCTCTCAGTCAAAAATATTATTAAAATCATGGCTGCTGACCTTGAAAGACTGAAGGATACAATCCTTTCTTTGTCTTGCTGTACACCAAAATTCCTATTATGATATAAACTTCTGAAATCTTAGAGGCATTTATATGAAACCAAATAAAAAATTTAAAGGAGTAAAAATTATTTTTGTGAGATTAAGGTATTTCAGATATGCTTCAGGACTTCCTTTTCATCTGAAACTTGAAGTAAGAGTTTTGAAAGCCCTTCTAGGCTAAAATGAGAACAAAATAAGAGCACACAAAGTAAATAGCTAAAACCACTCATTTAAGAAACAAACAAACAAAAAAGAAAGAAAGAAACAAAAAACAAATACAAAATAAACAAAGAAATATCTTCCCTTGAAAACACTCAATGACCACTCTGCCTGAATAACACTGGTTCTTCAGCTGCTACTAGTAAATTTTATATGTCAAAAGCCAGTTATTTGAGGAAAGACATTAAATTAAGAGGCTTAAAAGTGAGGTCACATAAACTGCATAGATTTTAATGAAAGAATTGTAACACTATGAAATGTCATAGACTATGTCTGTGACATAGCAGCAGCACTGCTTTCCGGGAAGGATGGTATGAAGAAATTTATCTTGTTATCCTTGGAGTATAGCCTGGTTACATGGGGTTATTGTAGATGTTTGACAGGTGTTTTCCTTTAGGTGGCCTAAAAGGGTGACCACAATGCAGTGACTGCAAATTAAAAAAAAATTAAAATGTGAGCATCTGCACCCAAATAAGGCTACTTGTCTTAAAAATACCATGTATTGTCAGGTTTCTGACTTAGGTATTGGAACATGGGCAATGAAGCAGTGCAGCAGATAAAGCAGGGAAGGATTCTCATTCAGGGGAGTTGTTGGAAGATTCTGATACTGTTTAGAAAATATGAGCCTTTTCCTAGCTCAACTGTTCCAGTTGTGTACTTACAGAACTTCAGTTCGGGTGATGAAAGTAGGAGAACTGGTGTGTGCGCTGATAAACATTAACATATTGCTTCCGGAAACTGTAGTATCCTTGACAGAGGATTACTTAAATATCTGGTTTTAGATAGACCATAAACGGGAGGATGAAGTGTGGCAAAGAAAGTAAAATAAATGAAGCCAAAGTAGTTCTCTTCTTTTGTCAGACAAAAACCATTCTGAAGTTTTGCAAATTACTTTTAAGGTGAATGTCTGCTCTGCCTACAGCTGCATTCATTTTTTTTTTGTTTTGTTTTGTTTTTTTGAGAAATATTAAAGTAACAAAAGGAAACAATTCAACTCTGACTAAACATGTTATGGTGAATAGCTCTTCAGTCAATTCAGAGGAAGATGTACTAAATAAAAAGCTAGAAGCCGAAAACATAATTTTTGACATAGCATTCCAGAAAGGCAGGATAATAATTTTCAACCTGAGACCATCCTTCTGTTGTTGTTCTTGTGGCTGTTGTTGGCAAAAAAAATGAGATTCAGCTGAAAATATATTTTATTTATGCAAAACTTGACAGTTACTGTAGGATAGAATTTTCCAGGTGTTCAAAAGTGATCAAGTGGAAGTGAAGTGCTCTAGAAGAGGAAAAATGGTATCATCTTTTCTCATATGTTTTGTGAATGTTTTAATCTAAATGTTTAGAATATATATTCTTTTGTAGGATTTGTGCATTTAATCTGTAAGTGTTAGTGACAGACTAATGAGTGGATAACAATATAATAAGCTTTTATACCGCTTCTGGAGTTATGTTTGAGGATTTCAAACTTTTCTTCACTATCTGCTTGCATAATCACTATTTTCCAAGTGTTTTTCTCTTTTCTGAATAGTTTTTAACTATTAATGTTCTTATTCAACTCTCAATCATAAATCAATGAAAAAAAGCCTTACAATAGAATAAATTCTGTCAGGCCCAATTCATACATTCCCTCATTCTTGAATTATTTCTAACCCTATTCTAATATAATTAACTGCTTATTTGACATTGTTTCATAATAGTGTAATGATATATTTATTTTAAAAAAGGTTCAAAAAATAATTTGAAGCCTGCTCTAAACAAAACCTGTAGTTAAGACCAGCTCTGGTTTGAGATACACACTTGGTGATTTACATTTCTTTCCCTGACAATAGAGAGTTCTCTACCTTGCCTACTTCTTCCCTTTTTGCTTGGGGTAAGAAGTTCCGAGACAGAAAATTTCTTCCACTTTTACAACTGAAAAAACTGGAGAAAGTGATTTAAAAATTCTGTACAGAAGAGCCATACACTTCCTCTATGCTTTTTNAGTGTTAGATATGGTGAAGTCACATTAGAAAAAGCAAAAATTACAAGACATATATATATATTAAATAATATAATAAAGTATGATTGCCTTCCTTGCTGATTCAAGGCAAGGATCAAAGTAAGCTTATCATGTTTAGGATCCTTAATTTTTTTTTAACTTCTTATTTCATTTTCACCTATTATCTCCTTTGAGACATAATTTATTATTGAAAGCATGGTGCTTAAAATGCCAAGGTCANAAAAAAAGCCTTACAATAGAATAAATTCTGTCAGGCCCAATTCATACATTCCCTCATTCTTGAATTATTTCTAACCCTATTCTAATATAATTAACTGCTTATTTGACATTGTTTCATAATAGTGTAATGATATATTTGTTTTAAAAAAGGTTCAAAAAATAATTTGAAGCCTGCTCTAAACAAAACCTGTAGTTAAGACCAGCTCTGGTTTGAGATACACACTTGGTGATTTACATTTCTTTCCCTGACAATAGAGAGTTCTCTACCTTGCCTACTTCTTCCCTTTTTGCTTGGGGTAAGAAGTTCCGAGACAGAAAATTTCTTCCACTTTTACAACTGAAAAAACTGGAGAAAGTGATTTAAAAATTCTGTACAGAAGAGCCATACACTTCCTCTATGCTTTTTCTAATACTGTTAAGTCTCCAGGATAAGGAATGCATCACGTAACAAGCAATTTTTTTTCTCCGCATGGACCTCTCCAGTTTCTATACCCATTTACTTGATCCCATTTACTCATTTACCTGTAGTGCTCTATTTATCAACCTATTAACAAATCACTTTCATAGTGAAGAAATCTCATGTGTCTTTCCAGATTAGTTTTCCCTAAGAGAGCATAATGGGAGATTCTGTGAGGAATCTCCACCTCTCAGCTTCTTCTCATCCTGGGAATTTGATTCAATACGGTTCTGGTTTCTGTATCTCTTCTTCCATCTCTAGATGGTGAGAAGTTGAACTTTCCCCATAGACATTTTGCTTTCCTGAAACACTGTTTTGTTTTTTTGTTTGTTTGTTGGTTTGTTTGTGGGTTTTTTTGGAAGAGTGTTAGATATGGTGAAGTCACATTAGAAAAAGAAAAAATTACAAGACATATATATATATTAAATAATATAATAAAGTATGATTGCCTTCCTTGCTGATTCAAGGCAAGGATCAAAGTAAGCTTATCATGTTTAGGATCCTTAATTTTTTTTTAACTTCTTATTTCATTTTCACCTATTATCTCCTTTGAGACATAATTTATTATTGAAAGCATGGTGCTTAAAATGCTAAGGTCATGGGTTCAAACCCTGTATGGGCCATTTACTTTAGTTGAACTCAGTGATCCTTGTGGGTCCCTTAAAACTGAATATTCCACGATTGTGTGACTTACACACACTTATTCAAAAACATAGTGTTTACACTGTTCAGTCAAGGATGAGGAAAAGATTAAAAAACTCCAAAAAAGCTCTCATAGACTTTTGTACTCTACACACCAGGTAAATTAAAACAGCCAAACAAGAATAGTCCCATGTTTCCTTTCATAACATGAAAAGTATATTGTAGTTATCGATTATTAATATTCCCAGTCATCCTTAACAGACACTCTATTCACTAGATAACATTTCACTTCTCTGAGTAATTAGAAAGGCTGATCTCATGCAATTGAAACAGTTAGCAACTTTCTTTCAAAATCCCTTCGAATTCCTCAGTATAAGTGTTTCTCTATCAAAATTTCCTGCCCCCAGGCAGTACAGAAAAGCTGTGCAATTCACAGCAGCAGAAACTTTCTTAATAAATCACAGAAATTACACATACTTTCAAGACAGAATAAGCCTCCAGAGCCTATATAACAGTCTAATTTGAGAAGCTGATATCTCGGAGTTTGCTCCAGTTGAGCTTAAGGGGAGTCTGATCTTCCTTGATCATCAGTAAGAACACTCTAATGACTTGGCAAAAATAGTGAGAGGACTGGAGGCTTTCTCCTGCCCAGCGTTTTGTAGAGTGAGGAATTGGAATTCTTGAAAACAATGAAACAAAATAAAAATTTAGAACAAATTCATAATTTTTTTTCCAGAGGAAGAAGAATGGTAGTTTGACTGGTGATCTCAGGAATTCTGAATTTTTAATTGATAAAGTTGGCTAAAAAATTTATAAATATAACTAAGGACCCAAACACAGATGATTTCCTCAGAAGCAAGGAATGCATTTACATTCCTCTACAGAAATACATTTTTACCAATTCTTTTTACTTTTCCTGCCTACCCTTTCTCCATTACTGAAAGGAAAAGTTCAATACTTATCTTCAGGAAACAGTTCCAGTTAATGTCATTCTGTCTGAAAATCCAATCCTACCAGTTGTGTCAGTCCTACATTTGTTATGGTTGATAGGATTTCTACATAAATCAGTAACAGTAAACTTGAGCTCTGGGTAGGTTTACAAATGTGCCATGTTTCCCCGTTTCTAACAGGCAGTGTGGAAATCCTGAGGTACAGCATGGTTTCTGTGTGTGACCAAACGTGCTGAGACAAAGATTCAACTGAGCTAGACTAAGGCCTGTGTCAGAGTTGTCAAGTCCAAAAACTATGCAGTGAGCTGGGAGAAAAAAAGGCAGATTCCCATAGGAACCCAGCGCAGTAGCAGTCATAACTTTTTCCCATGGTAACAGGAATAACACCACACATACACGCACACACGCGCGCGCATGCTATTTCTTTTTTTTTTTTTTCATCTTTGCCTCTTAACATAGTAAATGCAGGTAAAGGGTAATAAATTCTGTATACATGTAGTACATTAAATATAAGGAATGCCAGCTTCATCTGAGAAATTCAGAAAGGATTATAATATATACAAATAAAGTAATTATATTGTGAATAAAATGTGTCCAGTATTCAGTTTTCACCAAATACTATTAACCTTCTTTCCACCTAGGTTTTAGACCACACAGTTACAACTAAACCAGTTATATTAAACAAATGGTAAACAGTCTGTTTCTCTCAAAACTAAATTAAATGAGCAATGGTTCTGCATATCTGACAGGCAGAACTGAGACTGCCTTTTTTCTTGTGAATTGATGTACTTTGTAGGTTAGAAAATATTATATGTATTGTTAATAAAACAATAAAGTAAGTAAATGGAGACACCAAAATATTTTTAAAAAACACACACCCCAGAACTGAAATTGTTTTCCATTTATGCACTGCTTTCCTACTATGAGATGTGAAAGTCTTATTGTTGTCTTCAGTTCACTGATTGTCTCCCCAGCACTGTCACTCCTTATTAAGTATTGAAGCCTCCCCCACATTCAAATTCATACAGCATTTTCTATCTGAGCAATGTTCTTATCTTCCTGAGAATCAAATATTTGCAGTCTTCATTTAAGAATTGCCAGTGAAGAATAGACTGAACAGGTTATGTCTTCATGGAATTGTACTTCTTTCAGTCTTTAATGTGGTCTGATCTTGCAACACATTCAGTGTGTAATAAGGCCTGAAAACTCAGGTCTTTGCACATTAAACATCAGACAAGGTGACCCTAGTATTTTTTAATTTAATCTCTCTTTATGTAGGGATTAAATGTAAATCCAGTTTTCATTTCCAACACCTAATTATCAATAAAACATTGAGTTTGCATAATAATTCAAAGATTAGTAGAAGCAGAAGATAGAAAATGCATGTTAAAATACTTAACCTATCTTCATTCTTTGTGAACTATATCATTCTAGTCCACCGAGCGCAAGGTGTCCCAAGTTATTATACGTGGCAGTGATTAGAGAAGGCTGTTACAGGTAGGAGCACCAAGAAGCCAGTAATACCTGAGATAAGGTAATGCAAAGAAAAAACCCAAAGAAAAGCAATAAAATAATTTTTAGCTTGAAAATTTCTGGAGAACTGTGAGGTTACACACCTTTCTAGTGTAAAAATACCTTGTCAGAGATGTTACTGTGAAATAAAAGGTACTATATTCAGAATCAACTACCTATCCTTTTACTGCTACTGTACATTCTAAAGATTTGTAGAGCTTCTCCTAATTGTATTCATTTGAATTCAATGCTCCAGCAGGATAGATTACATAGTCTGTGTAAACAACCCTGTGAACATTTTCTCTTCCATAGCATTTATCAGTTCATTGTCAAAGCAATATTCTCAGATCAGAGTTGTACAAGAGTAATGCAGAAAAACTTCAAGCTGTTTGCCCAGACTTGGGCTCCACGGGAGCTGAGGGTTGGTTGTTCACAAAGACCCAATGTGTGACTGATGAATAGAGCCCTTTAGCTTCAAGGGAGTAACGCTCAGCAGGAACAAAACTCTTCTCATGTTCAAAGTGTTTCCAATCTGTTTCTTTTTCTCCACAGTGTGTTCTGTCACTCTTTCACTCTGTCAATCCAGATGGGAAGACAAACATAGATAAAGCAAGCAGACATGCAGAATTTGGCACCTGTTTAACCATCAGAAATATCCACTGGAGCTAAACTACACATTTTGAAAACTATACAGTTTGGTTCCTTTGGGCATGTAGATTCATACATTTTCAGCCTACACAAGATGAAAGATTCCAATCAAAAATTCCAACACATGGGTAGTTCTTTTAGCATTTTCTGTTTTCTTTCAACCTTTCTTTTGTTTGTTGACTGTTTTCAGAAATAGACATTCGAAGCCTGTAGGCACAAAGATGTAAAACAGTAAGTACTTTGTTCTGCAAATTACTGAAAACATGTAGGCTAAAGAAACAACAAATCTTAATGAGGGTTTAATTTTATTTTAATTTTTTTTGACAACAAGAGAGACCTCATGAAGGAAGAAACAAAGCAAAAGATGATAAATTTCAAGTATATGTGCACAAATGTCAGTACATGAGGAAGTATCAAGAGGAAATAGATATTTGTATGTAGTACAAAAAATCTATGAGAATATTGGAAGAACTGAGATTGTCAGGTATCTCACGCAGCCTAAGTAAAGTTAGACACAGGGGCAAGATATTCAGGGAAGACAAGATTAGGAGATTGTGCTATGTATGAAGAAACCTGAAATGTGTGATGTCTTTCCACATGGTAGACAGTGATCTAGCTGAGAACTCATGAATCAGGATACAAGAATAAGCCTGTGAGTGTAACAGCATGGTGGGGATATATTACAAACCACAGTTTAGGCCAAAGTATGCTTTAAATTACCTGGAGACATCTTGGGATCACCAGCTCATGTTTGTGATGACATCTGCTAGAATAGCAACATGGTGGGAAGGGAATAATCAAGGATATTTCTAGAGGGTGTGAGAAACAGCGTCTTGATCCAGACACTTGAGCCAACTTGCGGCAACACACAGGAGGCTGTGTTAGTCACTAGAAAGCAGTTGTTTGGGAATATGGTAATCAATGGCAGCCTTGTCTGTACTTAACATGGAAGAATGAAACCAAAGATTTGTACACAGAGGGTTTTTTGGTTTTTTTTTGCAAAAGATGTCAAAAGCAATAAAAAGACTTTCTATTGTGCATTAATATTAGAAAGCTGAACTAAGAAAATGTATGCCTGTTGTTAAATTGTCTTGATTATTCAGGCACAGTAGACAAAGCAAAGACTGATGTTTTGTATCCAGTATCTTCCTTACCTCAGACGACACCAACAAAGTATCCCATGCCTTTGTGCTCAGACAGTTGTCCTTGAATGGCTGTTCTCTATTTTCTTTGAAGCACGTGGAGATCAGGTGAGGTCCACAGCAGCAGAAAGAAATCAAGTGCTGCACTCATCTTCAAAGAAGATTTAAGTTCAAGCAGGCTAACTACAGGCCTGTCAGCCTTGTTTCAGTCCCTTGGGAAATCTTTGAGTAAGACCTCTAGAAACACATTCCTTGGCACAGAAGGTGAAGTAGGTGTCTAGGAACAATCAGCACAGAAATACCAGGATTGGATCATCCCTTCCCAATCCTGATGCCTTCAGTGATGAACTTACTTGTTTTATGGATGCATAAATATAATTTACCTCAGCTTTAGCAAGGCTTTTGACACCAACTCCCATGTTATTCTTCTATCTACAGCGGAACTTTATGGTCTAGAGGGATGGACAATTAAATTAATAGAAAACAAGTTATAGAGGTGGGCAAGAGGGCTGGAAGCTGGAAGCTAGTAAAAGTGGAATACTGCAGGAGTCTGGAGGAAGTGGTGGAGTTCTCTCTTATCAAGCTTGGAAATTATATCAAACTGTGTGGGAGTGTGGATATGCAAGCAACACTCTCAAATAGCAGAGCTGTCATTCAGAAGGACCTAGAAATGCCAGAGGAATGGGCAGGCATGTTAGGAAAAACATGTTCACCCCAAGTCAGTCAAGCTGTGAAGAACGTTGCCCAAAAGGTATGTGCAGTCTCCACCTGTAGACTATAAATCCCTGAGCAACATAGTCTGCTCCTACAGCAGACCCTGTTTTGGGTGATACTAGAGACCTCCTGAGTTTTCTTCCAGCCTGAATTGTGCTGAGATTTTTTTAGACCACTCTATAACGGCTTTTTTCTTTATGAGACTTGAACATTTGCCCTAAGAACTGTATTATCTCTCCAGACAACTACAATTTTCCTCCTCTTTTGATGTGATGCTGTTTTAGGAGACAATATAATAAATCAACACATGAACAATAGAAGCCTGCAGGTCTTTCCATTGGTCCTTTCCACTCTTCTGCAATAGCTGTACTACATATCAGGAGAATGATCTTCCTTTTTGAGTACCTTTGGGCCAGGTATTCTTGTAGAGGTAGACAGGAAGCTTCTGGAAACTTTGTTTTTGCTTTTGTAGTTAAGCTCACCTCTATGATAGGCAAAGAATAATGCATAACACATAAAAAATAAAAATAATTTATAAACCTAATGCTTACCCTCTGTTCAAATAAAGGCAAGGATCAAACTTGCCTTAGTTTGTGAAATATGAGAGTAAAGTGATAGAATCATAAAATATCATGCGTTGAAAGGGGCCCACTAGGCCCATCAAAGTTCAATTCCTGTAGTAATGTTGCTGAGGATAACAGGCACATCAGTCTTAAGATTATTCTTCACATTTAATTTCAAACCTTGTCCAGGCCTCTTTAGCTCTGACTGCAGTAACATGTGATCTATATTTATCTGCAAATAATAAACTTTCCAATGAGAACCAAGAAAAATGTAGCTAGTTTTGGTGTTTAGAAGAAAAAGGCCAATTTTCTTCAGGGGGAGATTTTTAAAATATAGCTATATTTAAGTAATGTTTTTACATCCTGATTAATTCTTGAATGTGTGTAATTTGATACTTTTTAGGATGAGGAATAAGTGTTAGAACTCACAGTGAAAACAACAGTAGCTGAGCAGTCCAATGAAGACCATAAATCAGAAGACACCTTAAAAATCCCCTACACTGGGTCTGTAGTTCATTCTCCATATTTGCACTTAAATATTTCTAAAACATTATTTTTTGACTTTTATGATTGTCAAAGAGCTATCTGCAATAACACAAGAGAGCCAATAATAGGCCCCAAGAGTGGAGGATTTGTTATCTATTATCTTGGTCTAAGACTTCCAAAACTTCTAAGATATTTGAATGCTCAGTTATGATTAAATCTAAAAAAAATTTGGCCAGGTTCCTCATGCAGGTTGAAAAAAAATCTCACTTAAAATATCTGATTTTTTTTAATTTATCTAATAGAAAAGCAATGCAGTTGTAACTGCTTGTCTCAATATTTTGTTGAAATATTTTTCTCAAGGTAGTCAATCATAACTGAAAAAAAACCCCAAAAAAACAACCTTTTTGTTTTGTTCCAGTGAGCCAATTTTTATAATTAATAAAAATTAAGTTGGATTATTTCATTTTTAGAGGGGTTTTGGGTTTTTTTTTTCTGACATATTGACAACAAAACTACAAAACATATGTATTTTCCCAGCACACAGTATATATTTGAGCATCCACTTTGCAAAATGTTATTTTATCCTTTATTTATGCAAGTTACTTGGATTTATGCTGAGTATTTTAAGTACTAATATTCTACGTAAACCATGAAGTCACTGTGTTTCTTCATTATGTTCAGGAACCTGTTAGGAAGTACTGCAGATCACATATTAAAAATATTGATGCAATGTGATAGAAGAGGAATAATCATATTTGTGGGTGTGTGGTGCTGCTCAGTCCAAGTTACTATTTTTCAGCTACTGCTTAGAGCCATGGTGTTAGGTTACGCAATGGAAAGTGAGGTGAAAATAGTTCTTCTCCTTCATTTGTTGTCTTCCTCCATACTCCTGCTCTGTAGTTGCACCTTCCCTGATCACCTGTCATAAACCTTCAGTGTGGTGGTGACCTGTCATGCTATTGAGACTTCAGCATCTATCGCCAATTATATTTGACAAGCTGTTTCCTGTACAGTGATGTGTTTTGTTTGTTTGTTTGTTTGTTTGTTGGGTTTACATTCATGCCACAAGTGAAATAAGTAAAGGAGACTAATTCATCCAGTATATAGGAAGATCAAAGGAAATCTAGTGCTAAATTATTTGCAGGCAATCTGTTTTGGCTGTCTGTGACAGAAGCTAAATCTATCCTGAAATTCTCTTGTTCAATTTAGGTGCTTGGTATAAATTCTAATATACATTATAGGTTGTAAACAACAGGAATTTTCTTCTACTCAATTCACAAGTCATGGTCAAATAAATTTACAATGCAACAAAAAGCAACACACTGTAAGGAGTTGGAGTTTTTATGTAACCAGTAAAAAAATTGAAAATTAAACTTATGTTCTGAAGCATGCTGAAGAAAAATTGAAACATATTAATTTATGTGAAGTCAACTATAAAACACATTAAAATTTTTCATTTAGATTACATAGTTTCATATCACATAGTTTTTTTTGTCTTTAAAAAAATATTGTTCCACGCATCTGATTATTCCGGTTGTACATTCCTAAACTGGTGTGATTTACATTTGAATGAAGTTTCCAATTTTACTGAGTGACATGGAATCTAATTAGATTCTGTAGGAGAGGAGTGTCAATTATAAAAAGTAAGGCTCTGGAAAATTAGCCTAAATAAAATTTTACTGAAGAGAACATGCAATTACAATATACATCAGAGTGCTTCCATTATTGAGTGTAGATTATTATTATTTTATTTTCTCATGAAGAAATGAAAAGTCAACCTCTAGACTATTAGCGGTGTGTTATTGATGACATTAGAAGAACTTCTTATATGTCGCAATATGGTGCCAAGTTTTAACAGTACTGAATATGAAACATCCTTCTGCAAGGACTTATTATTAATGGAATATGAACTATACATAGTATTTGATCAATAAAGTTAATTTGTAATATGTTCAATACTGTTGTGTGTGTCTGCTACAGACTGCTTGATTGGAAAGTAGTAAATGAGACCTTCTTTATACTATTGGAAGAAGTCTCACAGCTGTAGGTCCCAGTCCTCATGGAGGACTTGAACCTCCCCAGTATATGCTAGAAAGACAAAGCAGGAGGCAGCTGTAGCACAGGAGGTTTCTGATGTGTATTGATGACACCTTCCCAACACAGGTGATAAAGATGGAGAGGGGAGATGCTCTACTGAATACAATACTCACAAAGAAGAAATGCTCAGAATGTATGGGTTGACAGCAGCCTTGGCTGCAATGACCATGGACTAGTGGAGTCAGGACCCAGAGAGGAAAGAACGAGGTAAAAAGCCATATCACAACTGCAGACTTCTTTAGAGATTTTGGCCTTTTCAGGGATCTGCGTGGAATAATCTCATGGTATATGATTCTAGAGAGAAAAGGAGGCCAGAAGAGTTGGTTGATTTTTAAGGATCATCTCCTCCAAGCTAAAGAATGGTCCATCCTCAAGTCTGCACATTTGAACAAGGAGCTGCTGACACCTCAAATATAAAGAAGTGTGTCAGATATGTTAACGTGGTCAGGTGATCTACAAGTAGTATAGAGATACTGTCCTATGTGTGAATGGAAAAAAAGAACATATCACTGCTATCTTCAAAGAGGGTTAAGACAGAAAATCCTGGGGCTATGGGCTGATCATTTCAATCCCTGGGAAGATGAGGGGGGAAATTCCTTGTAATCATTTCCAGATATATGAAGGACAGGAAGTTTACTGGAGAAGTCAGCAAAAATTTCTGAAGGATAAATCATACTTAACCAACCTAAGAGCCTTTTCTAATTAGGTAACTGGCTTGATGAATAACAAAAGAACAGCAGACACTCTTTTCTTTATTTTAGTATGACTTTAAATTATCTCCCATAACATCCTCATTGACAAATTGATGAGGTATGGAATAGATAACTGAACAGGAAAGTGAATTGAAAATTAGCTAAATTGTGAGGCTCAAAGGTTTGTAATCAATACCAAAAAGTCTTTGACCAGCTGGAGAAATGAGACAACTGGAACCTAACAAACTCAAGATCTGCATCTCAAGATCTGCACTTGGGAAGAAATAATGTGTGGCAGTAAACACTGGGGATGGACCAGCTGCAGAGAGGCTTTTCAGAAAAGGAGCTGGAAGCCCTAATGAACAGTAAGTCAATCATATGTTCATGGTGTCTTTTCTCTTTCTGGAATAACAAAAACAGACAAACAACAACAAAAAAAAAAAAAAAAAAAAAAAAAAAAAAAAAAAAA
>VXBU01004405.1:129628-218711 GCA_013400315.1 Bombycilla garrulus | reverse complement strand
TTATCTCTTCATTTCCAGTGGATTTCATATCCCTTCAGAAGCCAGGTTGTGTTTCTGCTTTGTGTAACTTGGAGAATCCCTTTGAAGAAAATTTTACATGAAGAATTAAAAAAATAAAATCAAATTGCAATTTTTTTTTTGGCTGCTATTCCTTTAAGATTTCAGAATTGCACCAATGCACTAAATGTGACCTCCATAACTTTTAAATTAAGAATTTATGCTGGCTTGAAATTTATGAAATATTTCAGCATGAAAGAAAGCCTTTTTCCCTCAGGAAAATTGAGCAATAAATCACAGCACTCTCGATTTACTGCCCTACAGCCAGCCAAAGATAGGATTTTTTTCCTTCCCCCCTTCATTCTGAAAAAAAAAAAAAAAAAGAAAAAAAATGTAATCATATAAGACAGCTTAGCTGCTATCCTCCCACTCTCTAGAATTTTTAATTTCAGCTGTTTCTGCTTGGATTTATTTCCAATATTCCTGCTCGGCTTTTCAATTTCCTCAGTTATTAAATTTTAATTCAGTGCATTAGCATTTAAATTAAAAAAGGGTTTATTTTATCGAAATCGTTGGCTGGCCCCCATCCTGCTGCACATGAATTGCCTCTTTCTGCCATTTGCACAAAATGTGAAATGCAGCTAATATCTTTTAACTTGTATTTGCACAAATTCAGAAATAAAATTTCTGGGATTGGAATAATATTGTCTTTCCAAGGAAGGCTCTCATCAGCGAGCTGGGGAAGGAGGCAAGAGGAGACCCTGGGCCTCCCTGCTCAGCCCTCCCAGGGCCTGGAGGGGCTAATTAGGGCATGGGGCTAACGAGAGGAGGTGTTGGACTACCCCTCCAGCCCATTCCTACGTGGACATTTGGACAATTTGGCCGTTCCTGATTTCCCACCTGGCGTGGCCTGGTTTCACATCCAAGGGAACGTGGCTTGAGGCTCGGGGTGCACGGGAGCGAGCAGAGGGACGGGCTGAGGAGGAGCCCCCGCCGTGGGGCTGGGGTCACACCCTGCCCGGCATCCCAGGGCTCGGAGCTGAGTGTCTGCAGCTTCTGGAGAGCCCAGACCTGCACTTTGGGTGCAGCTGGGGCAGGAGGGGCTGGAGAGCAGCCTCGTTTTTGTGAACCTAACCGGCTTTTCTGTTTTGGTCTCCTAGGCCGACGAGAGCAACAGCAGTGGGCGGAGGAGCTCTTCCAGCAGGTAGGGCTGGGATGGGGTGGGTGGGACGGCTCTGCTCAGGTGGGATCTCCATCCTGGAGGCAGGGTGGCCAAGGGTGGGAGCTGTCAGGGAGCTGCAGTGTCCACGCAGCCCTTTTTGGATACAGCTGGAAAGATGGATGTGGGAGTCTGGCCTCTTCCCGGCCCTGGAGACTGAAAGCAGAGATGGTCTGTGTGGGGTGTGGGGAGTTCCAGCTGAGCACCCTCAGAATGAGGCTCCTGGATGGAGATCTGGGGCTGTGCAGACCTGTCGGTCCTTCAGAGGGAGAGGACAGAGGTGTCCCAGCACCCCAGCCCCCTGTGGTCCCACTGAGAGATGTCTCTGCTGCTCTCACTCTGGAGAGGAACTGAGGTGGGTCTGCCCTGGGCTGTGGCCTCCTGTCCCCTCCAGGGCCTTGAAAGCACTGTGAGAGTTTTATTCCTTAGCTAAAACTTGTCCTGCCATGTAAAAGCACATCCTGGTGAGATCTGGGAACCGCTGTGGCGCTGATGCCCTCCCTGCCTCCCAGTGCTGACCGTGCACAGCCCCTGCTGGCTCTGATGCTCCCGCTGTGCTGGCTCGTTCCTGCCCGGCGGCTCAGCTCTGCCAGTGGAATTTCAGCATGGAATACCCTCATTCCTGGCAGTGTTTTGTCCGGTTGGCGCTGCCTGGCATTGAACATGTCTGTGGTGCCCCTGAGCTGGGCAGAAGGGAACGTTGGGCATCTGTCACAAGGGAAAACTTCTCTCTCTCACTTTGGGGGTGGCTCATCTGTGGTCCGGCAGTGGTGGCTCACAGGACACTGGGAATTAGCCTGAAGTAAATCTTGGAAAGAAAGCACAGGCTGAGGAGCAGGGGCAGAGGAGCCAGGGATCACTTCCTTCCCCTGGGTTTTTTATTCCAACCTTTAACTCAGTTTCGCAGCTCTCACTGGAGGGTTTCCCAGAGCAGGTGGGCACGTGCATTCTCCATGTGGGAGCTGACCTTTGGAGTGTCCAGCTCACCTTCAGAGAGTCCACCTCACCTTTGGGATGTCCACCTCAACTCTGAGGTGTCCATCTCACCTTTGGGGTGTCCATGTCACCTTTGGGATGTCCACTTCACCTTTGGGATGTCCACCTCACCTTTGGGATGTCCACCTCACCTTTGGGGTGTCCACCTCACCTTCAGAGAGTCCACCTCACCTTTGGGATGTCCACCTCAACTCTGAGGTGTCCATGTCACCTTTGGGATGTCCACCTCACCTTTGGGGTGTCCACCTCACCTTTGGGGTGTCCACCTCACCTTTGAGGTGTCCATCTCAACTTTGGGATGTCCACCTCACCTCTGAGGTGTCCATCTCACCTTTGGGGTGTCCATCTCACCTTTGAGGTGTCCATGTCACCTTTGGGATGTCCACCTCACCTTTGGGGTGTCCACCTCACCTTTGAGGTGTCCATGTCACCTTTGGAGTGTCCATGTCACCTTTGGAGTGTCCTTGGGGCTGAACATCCTCCCAGGAGTGAGCGATGGCCCTTCCCCAGGCAGGGATGGAGCTCCTGGCGATGTGGGAGAACTTTCCTGTTTTCCCAGTTTCTTTGTATGTCCAGAGGAGTGTAAGGCTGGTCATTGCTTTTTTCCTTGTAGAAAAGTGGAAACAAAACCCACTTTATCATCTAAGTGACTGAGCAAAATGTGGTCAAAGAAAGGAGAATGACCAAGTCCATTAAAAAATAATAAAACAGAATCAAAGTGTAATATTTCAAGAAAGCTCTGTCAGTGATTGAAGGTGGAAATATGGCTCTGACTGAATCTGTGAGGTCATCAGTGGATGGAGACACAAGATGGATGTTTCTCAAAGTCATTGCTGCTTGAAACCCTCACTAATTGCAAACTATCAAGGAAGCTTTTAACAATTTATATCAGTAAAAAATGTAAGCAAAAATATTATAGTATAATATAATACAGTATAATGTAATTAATATAATATAATCAAAGTAAAGTTGCCTGGATTTTATCTTCCTGCAATATTTTTTTTCACAGTAACAGGCTTGGTCTAAGGTGGTGACTGTGGTATTGGGTCAATCCTATTTTTCTTTTTTACTGCAGTGAATTGATTTTAGTCTGTTTCAAGCAAACGCTGAAAGCTCTGAGGGCCCAGGGCTTTGTGATCCCACCACCCCCAGCTCAAGGGGCCTCTTGCTGCCTTTGGAAGCACAGGGTTCAGGGTATGCAGCTGGCAGCTCGTGGTGGCAGAGAGCACTCGCTCTGTGTGGTTGCTGCACCTAAGTGAGTGCTCAGTAATCAGAGATTTTAAAAGGTGAAGAGAATTCTTAGGAGCACAAAAAGCCCCCTTCTTGAAGGCAGCCAGAAGAGAGATGGCTGCTTGCCTTGGGGAAGATGACAACTAAGAGACAACCTGACAAAGCTGTGCATGTTTCTGAACACTCCAGAAAAGGTAGATCAGAGGCTTCTTTCTTCCTCTTGCAAGGAAAAAAGAGACAGTCAACAAAATTAAAAAGCAGCAAATTAAAAGCCAATAAAAGGCAGGATGTTTTCTTGCATGATGGGCAGAGATGTGATGGGAGTGCGACGCCAGGAGTTGGGTGCTCAGAGAAGCTGGGAGAGGACTCAGCTGGAACACAGTGACAGGGGGTGACATGGGCTGGATTCACAGAATCCCACACTGCCTTGTGTTGGCAGGGGCTATGGGATCATCCAGTGCCACCCCTGCCATGGGCAGGGACACCTGCCACTGTCCCAGGCTGCTCCAAGTCCATCCAGCCTGGCCTTGGGCACTGCCAGGGATCCAGGGGCAGCCACAGCTGCTCTGGGCACCCTGGGCCAGGGCCTGCCCACCCTCACAGGGAACAATTCCATCCCAATATCCCATCTATCCCTGCCCTCTGGCAGTGGGATCCATTCCCTGTGTCCTGTCCCTCCATCCCTTGTCCCCAGTTCCTCTCCAGCTCTCCTGGAGCTCTTTCAGGCCCTGGCAGAGGCTCTGAGCTCTCCCTGGATCCTTCTCCTCTCCAGGTGAGCACCCCCAGCTCTCCCAGCCTGGCTCCAGAGCAGAGGGGCTCCAGCCCTTAGAGCATCCCTGTGGCCTCCTCTGCACTCACTCCAACAGCTGCGTGTCTTGTGTTGGAGGCCCCAGAGCTGGACGTGGTCTGGCCTCATCCTGTGGGTGGGCACATGGCAGGGGATCAGTTCCTTGCTGATGTCCACTGGAGACTTGCTTCAAGCTTTTTCTGCCCGTGGTGGCCCAGGCTGGGTGTCCCTGTCTGGTGGGTGACGGTCCCAAAGGGTTGGTGGGACAGGAGTGGGAGCAGCACTGGGAGCTCTGGGCCTCAGGGGGAGTACTGGGAGTCTCCATAAAACTATTGGAGCACTAACAACTTCCCAATAATTAATGTCAGCGTTCAGATGGTGGGCTCTGGATCCTGACAAGAAATAATTGAAAAACCAAATGTGCAATTATGTCTGACAAGCAGCGTGTGCTTTTCTTGGTCACCAGAGCCTTGTGTAGTCATGTGTTAGACACGGTTTTATATAATTATTATTGTTTATATGGCGGGTGTCAGAGGAAGGAGGAATTTCAGTTTCAAGTCCTCTGTTGGCTATTTATTTTAAAGTCATTAGATTTGTTTTCAGACTTAACTACACTTAATGTGCGAGACTCCTGCTGAATAAATCAGCCCCTGATATAGGAGCTGCATCTGTTTGTGAAGGGAACAGAGCCAGCTGGAAGCTCAGCCCCGTCTGCAGCGGGGCTGTCACCAGCCGGGAGCCCGCTCACAGCACAGATGTAGCTGTGGAGAAGCTCTGCTCCTGGAGCAGGGAAAATCCAGGCCTTTGGGGCTGGGAGCTGCTGGCCAGGACGGGGGTGGCTCTCATTTAGTGCAATGCTAACAGCACTGGGCTGCAGCTCCCAGAAGGGATTCAGAGAGGTGCAGCTCCAGCAGAAGGGCTCTGGGTGCTGGCCAGAGCAGAGCAGGAGTTCCCTTTGCTGGAGTTTTCCCGTCTCTGACATGGTGCAGTTTTCCCAGGTACTCCAGACCGAGCCATGGTGCCTCGGAGGTCTGAGTGTTTCAGTCTGTGCCACAGAAGATGTGTCTTCCATGGAATCACAGAATCCTTGAGCTGGAAGGATTACTGAGTCCAGCTCCTAGTCCTGCACAGACACCCTCACAGTCCCACCCTGAGCATTCCTGGGCACTGTCCAAACTCTCCTGGAGCCTCTGGGCTGGGACCATTCCCTGGGGAGGCCTGGGAAAAGAGGCTGTAGAGGGGGTTGCACCCACTTTGCTTCTTCTCAGATAACCTTTCTCCAGCCTCCCTGGTGGCACCTTCCCTTCTGTTCCCCTCATTCCCTGCTCTGTTCTTTGTGGACACGTCCTCCCCATCAGCTCCTGTCACCCAAGGGAGTGGCCTGGGATAGCACCAACTCTTCTTCAGGCTTCTCTTCCAGCTCACCAGGTCCCCAGCACTGGGGTTGCAAAATTTCTGAGGCTGTGGTCCTCTGAAGCTCAGGAGAGGGCTCTGTATGTAGAGTGACAGACCTAGGGCTGGGTATTTCCAGGAAGCAAAACAATTTGAATTGTCTCCCCTTTCTTTAAGAGGCAACTTGTGGGTTTCAGTCCTAGAGCACCAAGAAGCTTCTGACTCATACTGCCTCAGAAAAAGAGAAAACTCTTACTAATTAGGCGAGGAATTTAATAAGCCCTGATGCCTGCTGAAGGGCTCTCACCGGCCATCTTCAAAAAGAAACCAACCAACACAAAACACCTCAAAAGCACCCTCTGGCCAGTTTAGGAGCAGTGGATAGTTCAGTTTTGTACCACAGCCAGGACAGAAGCTCTGGGGAGCCCGGACAGGTTTCCTTGAAACCCAAAAGGTCAAATGTCCACATACAAGGAGATGACAGCGCTCAGACAGATCCCAGCTCCGAGGGACGGGAATATTTTCTGTGTAAACCACACCAGTTTGCCCAGCGCCAAAGTCCTGGAGAGCTTTGGATGGTGTGAGGTGGAGAAACGTCCCTTTCTGGAGCCATAAAGGACCGAGACATGGCAGCTCCAGAGCCTCAGGAAAGCTGAGCAACCAGGAAATCCTTGGGTGACCCTCTCACTCCTCCTGGCATGTTGGAGACCTGTGGCCATGTTGGTTCTCACCCCCTCAGTCATTTCTTAGTCAAGGAACACAGAGCTCTTTCACTGATATAAATAAATCCTTAATCTATTCTCTTTGTTTTTCCCTGAATTTCTTTGTCTCTGTTGACATTTCCACGCTTGAAAATTTAAAGACGCTGGCAGCTATTCCATTATCATCTTAAATTCAGTTTTTAACCTGCATTATTTGTGTGTCGCATTTTTTATCTGACTGAATTCTTTTGCTTTTGGCAAAGAGTGCATGGTTGTTTTTTCTTGGATAAGCCAAATTTTTTTTATATTTGGTTAGACTTTCCTCTTCAAACCATTCTCAAGATATTCCTAATAAGGACTGAAGGGAATTTGTTTTGCTAATACCTTAGGAATTCTTTGTGGCTCTTGACTATTGTTCTGGTTTGTATTTTAATGTTTAATTTCCAGAGGAGATGCAGGCTGATTGGTTCTGGAGTTTACCTTCTCTGAAGGATTCAGAGCTGCTGAGTGTCCCCTGAGGAATGAACGCACGATTAAATTCCTCTTGGACTTCCTGAAGCAGAGTTTGCTGTCAGGAAAGGTTGTGTGTTTTACTATACCCAGATAGCTGGAAAAATCAAGTATTCTGCTCTGTTTGTTTATTTTCCCTAGATTTTAGCACTTACACCACACACGCCACCGAGTGCTGCATTATGTGTTTTGGGGTTTTTGAAAGCTGTCACCTCTGTTTTCAAAAGCTGGCTGCCCTCAGAGGCAGGGAGTGAACTTCCCTGCGGCATCTGTCTTCTACAAAACCTTCGTGTCCTTTAAATTTATGAACTCCTTAATAATATTGGTATTTATTGAGCAAATTTCTTCCAGGAAAACCTGAACGGCAGCTACTGTCACACTTCTGCCAGCAGAAGGATGTGGCCTCATGTTCTGATTTCAGTTTATTTTGGAGGGAGAAAGCAGAGGATGTAAATGTATCCCGGACAGGGGCAGGGTTTGGGCTACTTCTCCTACCTCGGGGATTTTCTTTGTGTGCCCAGCTTGATGTCCCCAGGTCCAACTGTCTTGGAGCAAAGGTCTCAGAGCCTCCAGGAGCTGCAGCTTCATCCTTGGTCAGGGTAGGAGGGACCAGGGTGTTCAGGGTCGTGGATGCAAAGAGGGGACGCAGCAGCCTTGTGAGAAAACCCGACCAAGCACGAGGATACGGCTCCTGGGCCATGGACAAAACCAGCACAGACACTACAGGAGCACTTGGGACCTCGGAGGGACCTTGAAGGCTTTGAATCCTGAGGTTCACAAGAGCATGTTGCATGTGGAAAATGCCCAGAAGCTCTGACCAGCTTTTGCTTTTTTTTCTGTTCTTCAGTAAGTTTTCTCTTGCGTACTGCTGATGGAGGAGGAAGTTTCCATCACCTAAAATAACATCAGAACAGGAGAGAGCAAGTTTTTCCTGTAACCTTTCAGAAGTTAAACGCACACTTTGGGAATTCACAGTGGCATTGTGGAAGATTGTGAAGAGAACTGAAACCTGCTGGTGGAACACGGATGATCATGAACCGCTCTGTGATCAAGTGAAAATTTGGGTTTCAGGCATATGGACCAGCACATGCTGCCATTGTGTGTGTCACCCAGAGTGCTGGTGGCACACTTGGGTATCCGTGCTCTGGAATGTGGACAGGAAAGAGTCAAGGATCAGAAGGGATATTTTAGTGTGCATTCGAGAGACAGCAGAGGGGGTTTTCTCCTGTGGCGGAGAGATTCCCAGTAAGAAAATCTCTTTTCCAGCAAATGCCCAATGACTAGAGGCAGCAATCCACCTGGAAGTAAGGTGCCTGTTCCAGAAAATAATCTCTCAGAGGAGGAAGCCAAGATGGGGTGGTTGTTCCAGCACTTCACACATCAGCACTAGGACATCCTCTCTGAAGGATGCAGGCTGAAGAGGGGCTTTGGCAGAGGCTCTGAGAGCTGTGACACGGAGAGGGCGTTGAGTCCCTTGGAGAGGAGCAGCTCTGGACACTGTAACACACGAGCTTGGAGTGGTGTCTTTACCTTTCAGGGCGTGAGGGAACATCTGAAGCTGGGGCTGGAGCCTGGAGTCAGAGTAAAGAGCTCAATTGTAACACTGGGTAAACAGCTCTTGCTTTTCTCTCTTTTAACCCTGCTCTTGAAAATCTTCTTGTCTGGTGATGTCTGCAGGAGCTGTCCCCAGTGAAGGACACCAAGCAGTTCCTCTGCTTCCTGATCTTCTCCACCTCCTCCTGGTGTGAGGCACGGGCCCGCTCCCCTAGGCAGCCCCAGGAAGCAGATGAGAGCCATGGGGAGAGGTGGGAAGGCCACCACAGCTAATTTATCAGACAGGCAGATTTTCAAGTTACATCCTTCTTTTTCTTGTCTCTCCTTTCATCATCTCCATGTAAAATGAGAGTTCATTTACATCTGTTCTGTCTACTCCACTTCCCATAGCTCCAGTCATGACAGGAACCTTCTGGTTCTTGTAAAACCATGGCAGACGTCTGTAAATTGAACCCAGTTTCAGCATCCCCATCTTTTGCTTCCTTTGCTTTTTGACAGCTGAGGCTTTTTGATTTAGCCTGAGATGAGCCAACTGCATGTTGGTTTCCAGAAGACAAGTTGGGATATCGCACTGGTGCTGGTGGCCTCTACAAAAGTGCCCTTTGCTTGGTCCCCATAAGTGTTTGTGAGTCCTTACTGAACCTCTTGGTGCTGCAGACCAGAAGAGCCTTCCAAGGAGTGCCCAAAATGTGTTTCAGTTTTATTCTACCTGGGCACACCCTGTCCTCTGTCAAGGGGTGTCACCACAGAATCACAGAACGGATTGGGTTGGGGGGACCTTTAAAGGCCCATCCTGCTCTACCCCCTGCCATGAGCAGGGACAGCTTCCACCATGACCAGCTCGTGCAGAGCCTTGTGGAACTTGGTCATCATTGATATCATGAAGGCAGTAATGATCTCTGGGTTTTCCAGCTTGAGTATTGTTTAGAAAAAAAATAAAAGATGCTCCACGTTCACTGCTGGGGCAGGAGAGCTGTTCGTAGGTGTTGGTTCAGAGTGGTGCATCCTCCTCCACATGTGTTTCCTTTTCCTCTCCTTTTGAGGAGCTGATGTTGAAGACTGATACTTCACTGATCTCACTCTGCCCCTCCCCAAAAACTCAGCAGGATATGTGCTGTAAAAATAGCCTCATTAGAAGCCATCTGAGTACATATGCAATCACAGATGACTCAAAGGGAGCACGGAGCACGCATGTTTCTGTTGCTGTCTTCAGAGAATTACATGACAAATTATTCCTAGCTGGAAGAAATGTCCTTTTATAATTGGGGTTTTTTTCTCATTCTTTCAGAAGGGAGGAGTGTGTGTTTTTTAAGTAGCTTTTAGTCACTTCCATTATTTATGAGGATGCTACTCCAGATCAGAAACAGCAAACTGCAAGCGTGAGTTTCTTGTGGCTGCAGCAGCTGACGGGCCCCGCTTGCTTTCAGTCATTGCTGTTCTGCTCATCAGAGCCAGAAAGACCCTGCAGAGACCAGATCAGCTCCACACTGCAGCCTCCAGCCTTCACCCCCATCTCCCCTGCTCCTGCCACAGGACATCAGCTGGAAGGGGCTGCGGGATCTGTGGGTGGTGTCACCGTGCAGAGGGGACCGGTGTGAGCACCCAGCCTTTCCTTTCTGTCCTTCACTGGGGAAGAGCTCCTGTCATTGCCCTCGTGCTACTCCTTGCATTGATGCTGGTGAGGCTTCACACCCACAACTGTTCTGGCCCAAACTGTTGTGCTGCGTCATCGAGCTCTGCCAACGCCTGAGGCCTTCACGAGCTGCCGCAGGTGTAGGGCCAAGGAAGCTGTACCCAAATGGGTGCAGGAACCCACTTTTGCCCCTGCCTTCCCAGTTCCCCATGCCGAGGCTTCATTAGGGCCTTCTGAAATCTCTTCTGCCTTCACACACTTGTGTCTGACATGAAAGTGGCTGTAACGTCATCGGAAGATGAAAGTCTGATGATCAAAGCAGGCAGCAATGTTGAAATGAGCATTGTGAGATGGCAGAGCTGGTATTACAGTAATTGGCTGTGTGGCCTACTTAGTGAGAGCAGTGATACATGCAAGTGCAATGTTTGTTTGCCTCTTTCATGTTGGAAATCACAGAGTCTGTTCTGGGAAGTGAAACAGGACCTTACCTGTAGGAGCGAGCGGGCATGGAGGGAGCACTGTGTGATCCCAAGGCTTCTTCCCTCTCTCCTCGGCAAGGAAGAGCCTCTTGGATTGCCAGGGCCCACAGTTCAGTAAAGAAAAGACGTGGAACAGTGAAGGAGGTTGGTATTTCCCAGGAAGGGGCAGAGCCACGGAGAAGAAGTTAGATCCCCCCTGTGGAAGGATGTAGGGTTTAAGCCAGCTGTGCCTGCGCACTCTGCTCCTCTGTGGCCTGATGGCTCTGAGCAGGTTTTGTCCTGTGCAAGCAGTGCGGTGTTTGGAGATCAGGAATATCCTCTTTCCAGGGAACATCAGCACACGGATATTTAAATGCAGGTTGGGCCTGCAGAGGGAGGTGCAGCTGACCCCTGACCCCACACTGAACACCAAACCTGCATTGTTTCATGCAGAAGGGTGTTGGCATGAGGCTGGGGACCGAGCACCAGGAGGGGGTGGCTGAGGGACCTGGCAGTGGGAGGTGACTCTGGCAGGTTCTCCCTCAGCTCCTGTGCGCTGCTGTCTCCACCAAGTGGAGGCTCTGACCGCCACTGGTCCCAGTGTGTCCCCAGCAGTGCCCCAGCAATGTCTGCAGGGATCTGGAAGCTGGGGCAGGTCTCTGTGTGGGCACCAGAGGACCTGGGCACCGCCTTGGTCACTCTGGGGAGTCCTTCTGCTCCCAGGACTGATACTGAACTTACCTGACATCCCAAAAGCTTTGAGTCCTTTTCTCTCTGTGCCCTCACCCAAGCCTGTGAGACCTGCCTGGAGCCTTGGGAACTGCAGAACTGAAAATTCATTCCTGTTCTTGCCCATCCTCTTTCTGAGCCTTTCCAGCAGTTGTGCCTCAGCTCCGGAAGAGCTGCCGTGGGACAGAAGTGGTAGAACGAGACGTGGCCACGGCGGTGCTGAGGCCTGATGTCTTCTCTCCCCCAGGCAGGATGTTCCCTGTCTCTCCCTGTGTCCCTCGGGGAATTTCTGGAGAACAGGAATGTTCCAGCTCTCCTGCTGCTTTATCGTCCTCATCTCCAAGTGGAGGTTCTTTGTGCCACTCAGTACCAGGGGTGGCAAAATTCAGCACAACACTGAGCAAGCGCAGCATCATGGGCTTGCTAGCTCTGATCCAAGGACAGGGAATGAAATGAACCTTTCCTGAGTCACCTCCCCTGGGTCAGTGCATGTGTGGGTTGATGCTGTGCATGGTGGAGGCTGTGATTACTCCTGGCTTCCAAGGAAAACTGGTTCTGCTGGGGCTGTGCTCGTACCCCTTTCCATCTTGCCTGAAGCTTTTTTGTGTCAGTAGCTTCCTTTTCCTTCCTGCTTTGCTCTGGATGTTGATATTCTTTCCCCAGCCAAACCAGGAGGCTTCAAACTCTGCTCTCCCATGAGGATCATTCCCTGAGCCCAGCTCTCTCCTGCACCCTTGGGAACATTTACATCCATTCAGCAACTGAGCTTCAGAAAAGCCTGGACTGGTCCTGGTTCTGCTCCAGCCACAAGAGCATAACCTGGATTTCACAGGGGACCACAGAAAGTGATGCTCGCTCCTGCTGGGAGAGCTGGATTCCACCACTGCTGCCTCCTCCTCCTCTCAAAGTTGTGCAGCCACAGCTAAGGCACCGAGTGGCTTTTGGAGAGCTCATGAGCGTCGGTGCTGCTGGTTTTATGGTTTTGTTTGTTTTTGAGGGGAACAGCAGGCTCCTTTCAGGGCTTGTGAGCCATGAAATCACATGGAATAAAGTTGCTGAAATATTTGGGGCTGTGTCCTTCTGCACATCAGATACCTGCTCAGAGTTAGAACATGTGGGGCAATGAATTGCTTTCAGTTAATATTTGCAGACTTAATATATTAAGTCTCACCCAGAAGCAGACATTCCATCTGGGAAGTTCCTTTTTTGGCAGAGCTGGATTCACAAAGTCAGTGTGCATGAAGGGCAAAGGTTCTGAGGGTCCATTGGTCTGGTCTAATAATTTATATATTCCTCAGCTCCAGGCCACCAAGTGTGGGCAGTGCACGTCTGTGCTGAGCCTAGGAACCTGGGGCCAGCCAGACACACAATTCTAGGTTTGAAAACTCAGGGGGATCTGTTTTCCCTGGGCACATCCTTTGGAAAATTGCTATTCCAGCGGGCCACCATCTGTGCTAATGCTTCATGCCTCATTTCAGCTGGTTCCAGCTTCTAGCAATGAGCTTGCACTCGACTCCTCCCTGCCAAGTGAAGGCAGGACAGTATTTTCTCCCCATGAACATGATGATATGCTACAATCAAATCATCTTCCAGCCTTCTTTTGGCATGAGAAACAGACTGAAGCCATTTGGTCCCACAGAGTCATAAAGTGTCCTTTCTGTATCTTGAACCATTTCATTGCTACATTTTGGAACCTTCTTCGGCTTTTCTGATCATCTCTGAAACCTGAAGCTGCTCTCTGTGTCTGCAGCACATGGAGAGTGGCTTCACCACAGCTTCAGAGAGGGAGAAAATGACCTCCTCATTCCATCTCAGGCACCTGAACTGAAAATTTGGTCAATCCCTCAGCTCAGAGCGTGGCTCTGTGTGGTTGCAGCACCACGTGGGTGCATCCACAGTCCTGGACTTGTCAACTGTGCTGCAGCCACTGGTCTTGGGCAGAGCCAGCTATGGAGAGAATGATGCACTGGTGGGGTGTCCCGTTCACAGTCTTTGCTCTCCACTCCTCCATGACTCCATCCATAATTTTTAGCAACAGTGGTGTTAAATTTCATTCCAGAGCATGAATAAATCTGTCCCACATCAACCATTCCAGGAGTCCTGTGGAAATGTCTCCCTCTGTTCAGGAGCAATGCACGGGGAGAACAGCTTTGCCTCGCAGCAGGGGCCTGTTGCTGATTTGGTTTGTGTTTGAATGTGACCGACACAAAGCTGGGCATCATCAGAAAGTCATTGTATTCTTGCCCCTTTTATAATTTCCTCAGAAGGCTCTAGCCTCAGTCTCACTGCCACTGGAATCAGCTTCTAATCTCAAATCACTTGGCTCATGCCTGGATTTTGCTGTTGCTTTGCCCAGGACTGGCAGGTCCAGGTTGCTGTGCTGTTGATAACTGAGCCCTCACTGCCTGCTCCCACCTTCCAGCCTCCCAGTGGGAATTGCCCTGCCTGGCTTTGATCTTCCTCCTTAGTCCTCTATGAGGAAGGGAAGATTTTCCTTTCTACCCTATTGTTGCCTTTAGCAGTGTTTTGTATTTCACATCTTCTGGGTTTGATTGATCTGCAGTCAGTTCCACTCTTTTCTGATCCCTGAGTATTCTGTACTCACTGCCTTTCCCTCGTAGGAGTGCTGAGCCATGGCTGAGATTGATGGGCGTGTGGCACACCCAATAATATTACCATAAAGACTGTCCAGTTCTCAACCACATCTTCTCTGTCTCAATCCATCTCTCTCACTTGTAAGAGTGCTGTATGATTTCGGGAGCATGATAGGGGGGAGTATGTGTGAGAAGGCAGGAAATGAGTGGGAAGGCAGGTCAAGGCTAATTCTCTCTGTTTAGGGGCTATTAATTGTACATTTCATTCCATAATGAGAATGAAGGGATGAATAATAAAATCTCTGGCAATAGGATGTGCCTGACCCAGTTTGAAATAGTGACTCCATGTCCGTGTGGGAGGTTGGGCAGTAATTACTAGAGGATTATTCTCTCTGCTCCTCTGCTCCCCTCATCCCTGTCCTCTCAGGAGCTCTGCACTTTCACCTTGAGTTGCACCATCCTGGTTCCTCTGTGAGGTCCATAACCTGTGTCAGAACCCACTGCAGGTGTTGGTTCTCTAACACTGTAATTCACACTTTGTCCTGATGAACTTTGTGATATTCCAAGCAATGGGATTTTTTTCTCTGTCACTGTTGCACAATCTAATGATCATCCATAAGTTCAGCCTATTTTTCATTTTATTTTGTTACTTCTGCCTAAAATGTTTTCAAACACCTTTGGCTGTTCCCGTTGTTTACACGACTCTAAATATGTCACAGTGGTTTCTGTTTCTGGGTAGTCTGAGACATTATATATTTAGTTCTGACTTCTGCACAAACTGAACCAGCAATTATTTTATCTTTCTGTTGTGTGTTGGATTGTATAAATAACCAGTATGAAAAATTGGGGTCCATAAAGAGTGGTGCTAAAGGAGCTCCACTGGCTTATTCCCACACCTTTGTCTCGTGGACTCACACCCCCTTTGCTTTTTGCAACGACAGCACCTGTTGATGTTGAGGTATCCAGTTTCCTTCTCTTAAAGGGTTTTCAATATTTTTCTAGATTGTTTTCTCCCACAAATTCCCAGCTTTTCTTTCCCAGATGAAAACACATGCTATTTCTTAACCTGTTTCTGAGCACAGTGGGCCCCCTTTGCCTTTCCCCCTCCATTAGGCTTTCCCTGTCATCCCCAATAGTTGTATTTGTCCGTGATGTGGTAATCTCCCTAAACATCCCCATCCTCCAGATGATCCCCTTTGATCAGCCCTGTGTATGTTCAATAAAGCCTCTGAATACCAGGGGATGTCAGGTTGCTTGAAGGGATAAAAGAGAGGATGCGATGCAGGGTGGAGATAGTTCCAAATTAAAAATGCCAGGGAATCATAGAATCATTTAGTTTGGAAAAGATCTTGAAGATCATCAAGTCAAACTTAATTCATCAGTGTCAGGTCCACCAGTGACCTATGTCCCCAAGTGCCACAGGAGAATATGGCTTTGTGTGTATGGGCTAGTGCTGGCAAAATACCTGCAGTCAGAACTGCTGGAATTATGCCTGTGGCCTGCTGGCAACCAGGGCAAGTTCTGTGCTTTTCTTTAGGAGTCCAGTGTGTTTATGTGCACTACTGTTGTTTGTGGTGATTAACATTATTTTCATTACTACCAAATAATTTTATTGCTTTTGTCTGATTAAATTTTAATTACTTATCATGTATGGCAGACACACATTAATATACTTCTTTTAAATAACCTGAATAAACCAGAGTACCTTGAATTAGGTTCTGGTGTTGACAAAACAAGCACTTGGCGTGGAGGATTCACGTTCTCTCCTCTTTCCCCCTTCAGGGAGTGTTTGAAGAGGAGCCCACGGAGCCCAAAAGCCGAGGGCTCCGACTCAGTGACATCTCAGTCCTCCCCCAGTGAAGAGGCTGGAATGATGACTGAGGTGAAAGTGAAGACAGAGGTACCAGATGACTACATCGAGGAGGTGATCTGGCAGGATGACACCAAAGATTCCAAGAAGAACATCAAGGATGGTTCGGGGGATGTGCCCGCGGAGATCTGCGTGGTCATCGGCGGTGTGCGCAACCAGCAGACACTCGGTAAGGCATGAGGCACCGTTCCCTGAGGGGGTGTGGGGACAGGATGAGGCTCTGGAGAGCTGTGCCTGGACACTCAGCTCATCTGGAAGGCCCAGAGCCAGGGTGAACATCAGTTTTGGGGTCCTGGCTCAGGATTATTGACCTTCTGTTTGCATCTGGTTGCCCCTAAAGGATCAGCCAAGATTGAAAAGAAAAATCTCCTTATCTTCCTTTGGCATGTTCAGGAACTTGCCCATCAGTCACCTGCAGCACTGGTGAGCCCAGGGCTGGGGGTGTGTTTGACACAGATGAGGAACTTGGAAAGGAAAGCCTGAGCAACAGCTGAGATGTTTTGAGGAGAGTTGCTCTGAGGAATGGGGATGCTTTCTGTGAATGAGTCTGAGCTCAAGAGCAGGTTTTACAGGTTGCTGTTTGTTTGTTTTCCTGATCACTCGTCAGTTGTGGGAATACTTTTGACTCTGGGCTGGCTGTGGCGTACCATATTCAAAACAGTGCTTCCTGTCCCCACCCCACCTCCAGCTGTGATGAGAAGAAGCTTTTTCTTTTTTCTGTGAACATCAAACTGTCCTCTCCTCCTGCTCCAGGGAAAGGGGCTTCCTGTGGGAACCTGGCAGGGCACCACTCGTGCACTGCCTCTGTTGTCCCTGGCCTGGAGCAGGTCCCTGCAGTGTCTCTCAGATCCAAAGGCACTTGCTAATAAAAAGAGGGAAGAGCAGTTGGAGCAGGTTTCCTTTAAGGGACTCGGGAGGAAGCTGATTTGAGCTGCCCATTATTGCAGTTGGGGTCGGTTTGTCCTGCAGGGGGAGAGAAAAGAGGAATTGATGTTGGATTTTCTCCTGGATTTTGTTGATCATTGTCCATAATGCTGGAAGGGAACCTAGGAGATGTCTCAGAAGCATCATTGTTCTTCCTGTCCTGCTTGCCACCACAGGACAGCCATTAAGAACAGCAGGGAGGGAGATCAGTGATGTCTGTGCAAGTCTAGGGAAAGCCTAAGAAATCCAAAACTATTTCTGACATAAAGATTTTACAGTTTGGAAGAAATACTCCGTGTATTTTCAGAGTTTTTGTGCCTCTGCAGCTGTTGATCATTACATGGGCAAAGCTGTAAAGCATCCCTGGTGCCTTGGGAGGGAGAGGTGGAGCTGTGACTAATGGGCAGCAATGGGAGCTTCTCCTCCAGCCACAGCCACTAGCCCTTAGTGAAAGCATCTTCAGGTTGGGTGTTTGCCCCACAGGACCCTCCTCTCCCCACAGCTCCTGGCTGGGCAGCAGCAGCTGCTCTGCAGTCAGTGTCTTCTGGCAATGGTGGTTTCCAGCTGAGCTTGGCTGCATTGTTGTGCAGTGGGGAGGGGGCTTTTGCTCTTGGCTGACTTGGGTGGACTGGAGGGGAAGCCATGGAGGAGCTGCTGAGGGCACTGGGACTGTTCACCTGCAGCAGAGCAGACTGAGGGGAGACCTCCCTGGGGCTGCAGCTCCTCCCAAGGGGCAGCTCTGAGCTCTGCTCTGGGACAGGGATAGGAACCAGGGAACAACTGGAGCTGGGCCAGGGCAGGCTCAGGCTGGAGAGCAGGGAAAGGTTCTTCCCCCAGAGGGTTCTGGCACTGCCCAGGCTCCCCAGGGAATGGGCACGGCCCCGAGGCTGCCAGAGCTCCAGGAGGGGTTGGGCAGCGCTGCCAGGGGTGCCCAGGGTGGGATTTGGGGGGTCTGTGCAGGGACAGGACCCAATGATCCCTGTGGGTCCCTTCAGTTCGGGCTATTCCATGGTTCTGTGATTCTGTGTTGTCCCTATGGAGAGTATTGAGGACAGACTGGTGGGAGCGGGACACTCAAAATGTATGGACACTGAGGAGAGGGACAGATTCATTGACCAGTTACAAGTGGTGGTTGAAAGCCATATAAACTGGAGAACTTCTGTCTGGAGAGGCCTTTTCCAGTGAACCACACACTGTATTGGTCATTGCAGAGCCTGGGCTTCTTTAAAGGCAGTTTGGTCTGGAGGTGATGGGGGTTTGTGCCAATTCCTATGTGAACAGAGCCCTGGAAGTGCCCCTGTCTGCCATTCGCATGACCCTTGTTTTTGGGGAGGTAGCTCTGAATAACTCCTGTTTGGCCATCAGGTCCTGTGCTCTGTGTGCACAGCCCCTGGTGCCCAGAGAGCAGCTCCTTGTGTTTGCTGAGCTCTGGCATCTGGTCCCCTCTGTCCCCCGATGGAAATCACACACAGGCACTGTGCCCATCTCTGCACCAGGGTACCTCACAGCAGGAATGTGCCCCGTGTGCCAATGCTCCACTGGCCATTCCAGCTGCTGCATTGGTCATTCCAGCTGCTGCAGTGGTAATTTCAGCTCCTCACTGGTCATTCCAGATGCTCCACTGGCCATTCCAGCTGCTGCACTGGAACAGCTCAGAAGTGTAACCAGCTGATGCTGCTGGTGCTTCCTGCCTCTGGAGCAAAGGCTTTGTGACTCTGCTGCTGCCTCCCAGCACTTCCAGGAGCTTTCCTTGCCCTGGGATCTGGGAGCCCTGTATCTGAATCACTTCCTCTGTGCAGACAGGGAAGGCATTGGTAGGATTTTATTCACCTTCATCGGGGAAGCTGAGACTGGAGGTGTTGAAAATGGTTATTTTTATAACAGTTCCTCATGAAGTGCTAAATCAGGAGTGAATGAACCCCTCTCTTCTATGTGGAATTGCTGACCCCCAGCCTGTCTCCTTTCAGGGGCAGTTGGTTAAACAGGGGATGTGTCTGAGCCAGGACCATGGTGCTGAAGGCTCAGGGCACACGTGGTTCCAAGTGACAGCTTTCCTGCAGGGCTCAGCCTTGGTTCTTGCCTGAAATGCACATTACAAGATTTACGTCTCTTTTCTGAGTCACACATCTGCTCTATTTATATTTTTAGTTGTTACTTGGAGCAATTTATAACAGGGATTCCCAGCTCAGTTGCTGCTATTCCCTTGCAGTGCTTACATCAAACCAGGCCTTGTGTCTTTTGCCTTCTGTTTGCTTGCACCAGCTCCTGTCTCCCATGGCACTTTGGACTACTCCAGACTCTGCCTCCATCTGTGTGGAACATCCCAAACCCTGGGGGCCTGGAAGTGGCTGTACTGGGTGGGATGGCTGGGGCCACTGGCCACTGGGGACAGTCCCGCAGCTGAAGAGCTGTTTGGACCATTTTCCTTTCAGCTGCTTTTCCACAAAGGTCTTTCCATCCTGTGGGATCCCCCTTTGGCATCCCAAGCAGAGGAAGCCAACAGAGAGGCTGGCTCTCCCCTGGCTCCCATCAGCTGCAGCAGCTGTGGGTCCCCCACCCCCCCTGCACCCACCTGGGTCCCCATGGTACCCTGAGCGTCCCAGCCCTGGGGTGGGGGTTCCTGCCCTGCACAGCTCAGAGGTGCCACATTTCCTGTTCTTCTCTGGCAAGATGCACTGAGTGAATCACAGGTGCTGACCTCAGGCCAGGGTCACTTGAAGAGCCGCAGCACATGGACACTTCTCAGGGCAGGGAAGTCAGGGCAGAGAGACACAGCCGTCCCACCGTGGAGCTGTCTGGAGAGGAGAGGAAAAGCAGAGGGCACTTGTGCTGTAATTCAGGAGAAAGAGGGGGAGACTGTCAGATGTGGATCATTTCCTCCTGTTGGGAATAGCATCAGGTCAGTATTTGTGTCCTGGAGGACTGAGTTATCTGTGAGCTGATCAGGAGAAGTTTGATACAAGACTCCTTAAGCTCTCAATCTGCTCTCCCAATCTGGTGCTTTACGAGACACGTTTTGGAGAGGACTTTTAAAGTAATGCATTAAATCAGAAATGTTTCTGAGACGGAGTGAAGAGAGAATCCTTCTCCTCTGAGCCTCTCTGTCCATCTCCCATGCACATATTGGGTTCATGCCATGCTGCCGATGTTTCGGTTGCTGAGCTGCTCAGCATTTGAAATTCAAGAGCACTTTGGATTTTCCCTGGTGAGGTAAAATAGTACTGCAGAAGCCTTAAGAAATTCTGTGAGACCTCTGACATCTTGTCAGGAAGCCACAGGGACAGATGGGTCTTGGAAATATTTAATAGGCTTCAGCCATCATTATTCCTTGAAAATGCATCCACTTTAAGGGCTTTTTTCTGATTTCTTTTTGCACAATTTAGATGGAAAAGCAGTGGAACGTGGCTCTCCCGTTGGATATACACGAAATCGATATTCAGGGACCTGGATTTTTGACCATGCATTGAGATACACGTCCGGTATGTGATGGAAGGGTGTGAAAGTCTAACCAGGGCTCAGGGAGCAAAGGAAGCTCTGGAAGCCATGGGTGCATTGCCTGGATTCCAGCTGCAAGGCTCAGGAAAAGCCTGGCCCAACTGAGTGCACCAACTAACCCCAAACCTTCCCCATCTCCCCTCCTGCTACCACCAGCTGTGACCTGCATGACACACCCTGAGTGGACGATGACCTCACTGCTGGTGTCCAAGGCCACTTGCACACGTTCTCTGCAAAGCCTTAACACACAGTGATGTCTTTTCTTCCTCCACTTCACCCTTCCTCCACTCTAACAGCATATTTTTTGTGGCAAGTCACCCCTCCTTTCTCTAACGTGAGGGCCTGTGGTGAAGCTGAGCACACAGCTGTGGCTGCTGAGTTGCCTCTGCCTCAGGTCTGTAACACACCTCCCTTGCACCCTCCCCAACTCCCTGTCCTCTGGGGCACTGCTCTACCACCCGTGGGCAGGGTGTGAGTGCAGGTGTCCCCCTCAAAGTTGACTCCAACCTTCCCTGGTTCTACTTGAGACCTGGGAGCTTCAGGACACCTGCACAAAAGCCCTGGCCTGGGACACCTGGTCCTTCTCCTGCCTCAGCTCCTGCCCCTGGTGTCCAGAACAACCCCTGCACAAGGGCTGCAGCCCCTGCTCGGGTTCACAGTGCAGAAGGAAGGCACTGCACAGTTACCTGGACAGCTGACCTTCTTGGAGAACTTCTGCACAGCCAGTGCATTTATGTGCCACAGGCTGTCTCCAGAGGAAGTAGAAAATACAATAAAAATGGGGAAAAAAAAATCAGCCTAGAGCCCCTCACTGTGTTTGACCTGTTTGCGCCAATTCATAGAAGCACTGAATGAGAAACACTTCCCAGGTTTGGGCTGGAAGGGACCTATTATGGGCAGGGACACCTTCCACTATCTCAGGCTGCTCCAAGCCCTGTCCAGCCTGACCTTGGGCACTGCCAGGGATCCAGGGGCAGCCACAGCTGCTCTGGGCACCCTGTGCCAGGGCCTCCCCAATCTCACAGGGAACAATTCCTTCCCAATATCCCATCTATCCCTGCCCTCTGGCAGTGGGAAGCCATTCCCAGTGTCCTGTTCCCCCATCCCTTGTCCCCAGTCCCTCTCCAGCTCTCCTGGAGCCCCTTTAGGCCCTGGCAGGGGCTCTGAGGTATCCTGGAGTTTCTTTTCTCCAGGTGAACTCTCCCAGCCTGGCTCCAGGGCAGAGGGGCTCCAGCACTGTGTTTACCTCCGTGGCCTCCTCTGGACTCTTCCCAGTGCTCCGTGTGCAGCCAGCACTGTTGGGATGTGGGTGGGAATCAGTCACATTGTGCTGTTGGTTCAGCTAAACCTCAGCTGTGCTCAGGGCTCCTGTTTGCAGGGCCCAGGGGATGGCTCTCGTCTGCTGCTTTGGGGCTCCAGCTCCAAGACTTTTCAGAAAAGAATTTTGGAGGTTGGTGGTGAAAATAATCAGTCCTTGAGCATGGGAATGAGGGCTGGCAAACGCTGCTGACCTGCTGATATCCCGGATTTCACTCAGGCAGCCTGTGTGGAGTGACCACAGGTGGTGACTGTCCCACAGATATGTATCTATATAAAATACAGTGAGCTATGATAATAAAAATGTTCTGGAGCAGATCAGACACAGCCAAATGCCTGTGCTATCAGAATACGTGAGTATTTTTCAGCTGGGTACTCTGGGGTATCAGACTGTGGCGAATGGCCTCTTTCAGCATCAGTGACAAAGGAGCCTCCTCAGCTCAGGAGACAGCCCCAAGTGGAGGTATCAGTGACAGGCAGGGAATTCAGGGCTCTGACACTCGGAAAGGGAGGTGTTTTCTTCCCAAGCTGTAAGAATGGGACATGGGAAGGGGGAAAAGGACTGTGGGCATAGTGTGTTCAGACAGTACTCTGGCTTTGTTCCTGGCAAGAGCTCACTTTGAATAGCTCCAGGTGAGTATTGCTGTGAAATGCTGTTTGGGAATGTTTATCTGGATGGATATCAATGTTTTTGTTCTTGCTTGTGGCTCCTCCCTGAGTTTTGCTGTTTGGTATGGTCAGGAAAAGATTGTTTCAAGGTCGTGTTAGGAAAGATGCATGGAAATGAAATTCTGCATTCATACCAAATTAATTCAGCCCTTTTATTTCCCACCACCTCTTCAGTCAAGTGATGCTCTCACCCTCCCAAAGAGCACTAAGGGGATCCCCCTTCCACAGTTCTGGTGGACAGTTAAGAAATGCAGTGCATTCTGCAAATAAGAGCCTGGAAAGTGAATTTATAGCCTGTGTAACACAGTGAAATAGGAAAAAAAGAGATTGAATCAACTCAAGTAACAAATCTAAGGAAACTTCTGTCTGTCTGTTCAAAAACAGAAGAGTATAAATTCATGGCATAACTTCATCATTACAAATGGTTCTCCCAGCTATGTTCCTCTGGTTTCATTTCAAATGACTGTTTGCAGATGTGTGTTTTCTGGAATTAGAGACACAAATTGAGAAGAGGGACTACTGTGGTCATGTGCTTTTCCTTAAAAAGGGCAAAAGTTCTATTTGTATCTATTTGGTTTCCTCTGGGTGGATATTTACCAAATCTCTGTGGGTTTCTTGGGAAATTTGCACATTGTGCATTTCTTGAGAAATTTTGAAAACTCCTGGCCTCAAGATAACATATAGCCTTATTTTTTCAGTTGAAAAGGATTTTTTCCCAGCTACTAGGAACTTACTGAAAAGTAATTCAAGGTTATTTCTGTCCGTAGGAAACATTAGTCATTATTATAAAATTATAAGTCAGGCTATTTTGAGAGCGGCCCTTTCATGTTAGCAAAGTTAAAAAGATACATTGAAAATGTGAATTCAGGGTAATATGCCAAGGAATCTTAAATAAGGCTGAAAGGAAGAATAGTGTCCGGGATAGTGATTTCCTGCACTTATCTCCATGAACCTTCCAAAAATTACTTTGCTGCAGAGTGCACCCTTTTGCCTGCAGTTTATGGACTAGTGTGCAGGGAGGCTTTTTTTCCTGGTCTCTCGTGGTGATGTGTGCTTCTCTCTCTTGTTTTTCAGGGTCTTACGAGTGTGGAATATGTGGGAAGAAATACAAGTATTACAACTGTTTCCAGACCCATGTGCGAGCACACAGAGGTATCTGAGTCCTACTGGAATCTCGGGAATCCCGGGATAACACAGGTTCAGGGCAGGCTCAGGCTGGAGAGCAGGGAAAGGTTCTTCCCCCAGAGGGTGCTGGCACTGCCCAGGCTCCCCAGGGAATGGGCACGGCCCCGAGGCTGCCAGAGCTCCAGGAGAGCTTGGACAGTGCTGCCAGGGATGCCCAGGATGGAACCATTGGGGTGTCTGTGCAGGGACAGGAATTGGACACCTGGATGATCCTGGAGGGTCCCTTCCAGGAGATTCTGTGATTTTATGTCTATTTTCAGGAAGGTCTTGAAGGTTGCTCTGCTGCTTCCCTGGTCACTAGGGACCTAGAATAGGACTTGGGGCTGTCTCAGCTTTGTGGCTCTTTACTCCAGCAGTATTTCTCCCCAGGTCAGGAGCAGCTCATGTGTTTGGGGCAGTATTTACTGCCCAGGGCTCTGGAGAGCATCTCTGTGTGCAGGGGGAGCTCAGATCACAGAGTTTTGCCTGGCAGGTCCCAGTGCCAGCAGTGTGGTGGCATCTCCCTGAGGTGCTCTGCACTCCTGCCCAGCTGGGAGTTACATCCATCCCTGAGAAGTCAGCCTGGGAGGATATAAATCAGATATGGGCATTTTGACTGCTGTACTTTTTATGTTCAAGTCAAAATACTCCTTGAGCTGCCCCTGTGCCCTGCTGTCAGCTGAGGTCACTTCCCAAATGAACTGTGTGCAGGAAAGGTCTCGTGATCGGTCAGGAGTGCCGTGATCTGAGTTTTCTCTAAGACTGAACAATCCAATGTTGCTTAATTGCAGAAATGTGAAAGTTTGAGGTGGTTTATTCAATCAAAGTGTAGTTTGCAGGATTTGGAGCTCTGAAATACCAGAACAGCAGGGACTGGAAACCAGCTCCTCCTGAGCCTTTCTCTGGATTTGTTTTCTGTCCCCTGAGGTGAGCCACTGGAGTTACTGTGCCAGGCTGGCAGGAACTTTGCTTTAGCTCCTCAGGAGTAACCAGTGGTTGAAAATCCAGGAATAATGAAGGCTAATACTAAGTTTTAAATGCTCAAACTCTTAAAAGTCAGCACATGCACAGCTGAGAAGTGAACATGCATCCTTAACTGGTCAGAGTTTGTCACAGTCTCCTAACACATCCTTAATTGCATGGTTGCATATTCCGTGTGTGCTGTTAATATCACAGAGCTGCTTCTCTACCTCTGGATACACAGAATTGTTTTTCCATGCTGGTATTTCTTTTCTAAATATCAACAAAATTCCTTAAAGTCCTTTAAACGTAGCTTCAAGTAGCTTCGTTCTGCAGCTTAAGGAAAAAAATCCCTAAAATAACAGAAATATGCTTTACATTACATCACAGCATTGCAATAATTTTGCAATAATAATTGTACTATTTAAATGTGGACAAGGATTGCTTTTATTTTACTTCTCTTCCCCAAGCACTATGGGATCTTTAATTTGGCTGGAATTTTAGGAGCTCTGTTAGTATGAGGTCATCTCCTAGTGTGTGATCTGATTAATTTGTATTTATTTATATTTTGATAATGAAATTAAGCAATATATTAAATTATATGGGTGTATCACTATAGACCTGTACATCTGACAGCCATAGTTTTAGCATGAACTCAGTGGAGACATGACTACATTTCACTTCCAAGGCCTTTGTCATGTGTAGTTGCAGAAGATGAAAATTTTCAAAATTCTGCATGTGGAAATTTATCACTAATTCTCACATCAGTGCTGGAGAAGCAAAATTTATATCTGTGATACTTAGAAAGCGTTGGTTTATGTTACTGTAAATGGATGCATGTAGTAGTAACATTTAAACTGCATTCAAATCACCATAGGACAATAAAAATACAAATGAGTTATTTGTTCATCTACACTCTCCAGCAAGAAATGAGACTGCAAACATGATGTGGCAGTGGGATTCTGTCACGGAGCTGAGGCACTGGGCAGAGTGTGCCTGGCTGCAGAGGAATAACCTGCAGTGAAAGGTTAAGGACGGGTAGAAAAAGAGAAGGATTCTTTGGAGAAAATATCTGTGTGATATTATCCAATGTGAGCTGTGCATGGACTGGACCAGGAATGGTGCTGGGATGCCAGAAGACTGCAGGAGTGAAGGGGATTTTTGTGAAAGATGCTTTTATTGCCCCAAGGCTTCATAGAGGAGAAAGGGCTGGTGCTGCCCCAGGGTGACAGACATGGGATAACGTGGTAGAATCGCTGCACTGAGGGTGTCACCCTGCACATTCTTGTTCTCCCTGTGATCTCCAGTCCATGTCTCAGATCCAGTGCCAGGACACTGGCAGCCAGCTCTCCCAGCGCTGCTTTCCTCAAAGCACTGCAATGTGAGCTCCCTTGGCCCAGTCCGTGCACTTCTCAGCTGCCAGAAACTCCGGTCCTGAATCCTTCCGTCATTTCTTTCTGGCTGGGCAAGGGAGGAGCTGGGCTGCAACTGCGGGATCTGGATTCCCTCTTTGCAGGATGGATTTTATGGGTGCCAGCCATGGTTTTCTCAAGACCTGGCCACCCATCATTCACGTAAATTCTGCCTTTCCTAAAGTTGCACTGAGCCTGGGAGTCTCACCAGCTCAGCATCAGAGGAGCTAGAACAAACTGAGGCCCCTTTTTTCTCTTTAGGATTTTTGGCCATTCTAGCAGCAATAGATGCTGTTTGTGATTTGCTGAAGGATACACCCCATCCCAGGCCTCTGCTCTCTGCTTGTCTGTGTGGTTCCTGTGTCACTAACAGGCCTTGCCTAAGCCCTGGGATGGTGCTGCAGGTTACAGAGAAGGAGAAAGAAAAGGTTTCAGGCCAGGGGAGAGCAGAGAAACTGGTGTTGATCTGCTCTGGACCTTTGGGGCAGGACAAAACATCTGTGTCACCACTCAGTGACACAAAATGGAAGGTTTGGGGACCTCTAGCTGTCCTTGCTTTGACCTGGGTTATTTCTGAGCTGGTTTGTGTGTCCAGGGCCCACCTGGCCTTACAGCAGGGGAAAGGTCTGTCACCCTCTCTGCTTCTGCAGTCAGTCCATCCTTATCCACTGCTTGTTTTGCCCTGTGCAGAACTTAATGTCTTCTCATCCTTTGAGCTGTTCAGTTCCACATGAAGAGTTTCACCCTGGCAACATCACATTTTTCTTTGCAATGAGAATTCTTTTTNTTTTTTTTTTTTTTTTTGAGAAATTTTCTGGATTTCTTTTATAGCTGCACCTTCCTCCACTCCAGGTCTCTGTGGTAGACAAACTGCGTTGGAGGTGACCTGTGTTCTTGAGGCTGATTTCTTTTCTTGTCTGCCTTCAGGAGCAGGGGAGTTGATATTATAAAGCAGGGCATTTTATTAGTTTATTGAGCCTTCCCTGTGGTGCTGAGCATTGGCTGGAGAACTTCAGGGAGCAACTGCTCTGGCAGTTAGCAGAAGGGCTGAGGCAGCTCTGCTTCAGGACGTGCTGCCTCGCAGGGACAAGCTCCCATTCTGCTTTCCCCCGAAACCAAGATCCAGGCATGGAAATCCCTGTGTAAGGGTTCTGCAAAGAACCAGAAACGTAGGTAAGAAATTTCCCCACTATGTTTCATCTAGGAAGAAGGGAAAAGGTTGTGTTCCTTCCTTTCACCTTCCCAAAACTCACAAATAAAATAAAAAACCCAGCAAAAAAGTTATGTTGTGTAGCTGAAAGGCTCCTTTGTCAGCTGCTGTGCAGCCCTGCAGGATCCCAGCTCCTTCCTCCTGCTGGAGTTCAGCCGGAGCAGAGGGGCTGCGCATTCCCGGTGCTGATGGAAGGCTCTGTCCCAAATGTTACCGCTTCGCCTACATGCAACCCAGGGCTTAAAAATGTTTTGCTTACTGTGCTTTTATTTTAGCTGTGTGGGGTTTTTCAGGTCATTAAAAGGTTTGGATTGCCTTCAGGAGTTAGTCAGCTAGAAAGTTCTGCTTTGTACAGTTGGGTCGTGTTTAAGCAACATGAGCAGCATAGCATCTGCATGTTTTGAGTCAGGAAAATTATTTATTTCACTTTTAGACAACCAAAAAAAAAAAAAAAAGGCTGGAATTGCTTTATTAGACTTTCAAGCAGCAAATTTATAAACCTCTGGGCTGGGGCCAAGCAAGGGAGATTTGTACCCAAAGGAGAATTCTTCCAAAAGCAAAGAAAGAAAATAGCAAAGCTCGAGTTTAACCCTCGCAGGATATATCGCCTGTAGCCCAAGAATTGGTGGAAGTTCTCTGTTTCCAGATAAGCTTTTCTGGGCTGACTGATGATTTTGCTCAAGTTGTTTTTCATTATTATTTATTTACATTATAAGTTGTTGCATTGCCTCCCTCCAAGCCCATCAGCTCTCCATGTCCTCCCCACAGGGCTGTGCCAGCCAGAACAAATCCTGGATGCTCTGAGTGGAGCTGGATTCTTCAGGCCAAGTTAAGAGTTTCACCAGTTGTTAAAAAACTTCTCAAAGCTTTTCAAGTTTCAGATTAATGTTTTCCAAGAATGGGCTCTGCTCAATTCAAAAAATATGAAAAGGAAGATGACTCATTCAAATGGTGAATATGGAAAAATGCTTTTTTTCCAAAGTGCACATTTTTTGGAGTCTGAGTTAAAGTGGTTCTGTCGCTGAAAGGATTTTGAGGTGAGGAGTAGAAAACTAACAGAGGAATAACCATCCCTGAGCTGTAGTTCCTGATGGTGTTCCTGAGCTGTAGAAAATTGGGGTTCATTTGTTTGTTTGTTACTGAAAATATCTGATGATTCTGGGGAGGTCCTTTGCCCTCTGCCCTGCATTCCAAGATCCATTTTTCCTGTGCACATTTCCCAGTCTGCAGCAGATACTCATATGAGATGCAGAAAGTTTCTTGGGACACAGGAGTTAACTGGCCCACTTTCCAGCTTCCCTGCCCACCTCCCTATTCTAACAGACTTTTGCAACTTTCTCAGAAATTCGTCTTTTGTTTCACAACTGTAATTACTTTGTCTGACCTCAAAGGTGATATAGATTGGGCTGTAAGGGGAATTTTAGTTGGTCATTTTTTAATTCATGAATACTTTAGTCTGTCTTATGACTAAGAGTAACAACATTTCTTGACACAATTCAGGAATGGCTGTTCCTCAAATTTTGTGTGTTGCCAGATTCTTGTTAAATTTGACTAAAGTACTTTTTAAAGCTATTTAAATAGTGAATACCTTTTATGGTTTGCTTATGCCCTTGCTTGTGAACACCATGGCAGCATTTTGCATAAATCTATTGTGCCATAGCTGCTTTTCCTTGAATGATGGGTGGGAATTTAAAGAAGTAGCTGCTGTGGAAAAATCCTGGGCTTTGCTGTCAAGGTTCTGCATCTGATACTGAAAGTTTCTGATCTGGCCCCTGAGTTTATGAAGTTGTACCAAATTAATACTGTTGCTTAGAAAAATTATCTAATCAGGAAGGTTAATCAAGTAGAAATGTACAAATTCACAAACCCACAATCATTTGTTTTTATTATTTTTAAGAAATAAGGAAATTAGATGCAAACAGTGCTCATTACTTAAAGTTGAAAATTTTAAATTCAAAAACGCTGTGCCATTCCTCAGGTGTGGTTTCCAGCACAGTGCAAGCATCATTCCAACAGACATATGGAATATTTTGCAGTGCAGTTACGTTATTAGATAATGTGACATACAGCATATGTAATTTAGGACGGACATGAAATACTTCAAACTGGCTTGGAAATCCTAATTGTTTATGGTCCTTGACTTGTAACTTTGGAGTTTGTTTTCCAGCTCGCAGCTTTGCCTGTTACATTCATTTAGGGCTTGAACATGATCTCTGCTCCTTGCTTCTTGCAGTCCTATACAGGACAGTGGAGGAAGCTTTTTCTCCCTTCTTTTCATGTCTGCCTTTAGTAAGACCAGGATAGAATCATCCTGGGGGATTTCTTGTGGCCCATCTCTTGTGGAGGCTTTGCCATCACTGCCTGTGGAGAGCAGGCACAGTGGTGGAGCCGTCTGTGGCAAATCCCACAAGAGCGGAGCCAGGTGCACTGTTCACTGCTCACTCTCCTGGGTTCACAAGCATTTGCCTGTTAAAATGTGTCTGGAGGAGGCCATGGAGATGCTCTGAGGGCTGGAGCCCTCTGCTCTGGAGCCAGGCTGCGGGTGCTCACCTGAAGAAAAGGCTCCAGGGAGAGCTCAGAGCCCCTGCCAGGGCCTGAAAGGGCTCCAGGAGAGCTAGAGAGGGACTGGGGACAAGGGATGGGGGCACAGGACACAGGGAATGGATCCCACTGCCAGAGGGCAGAGATAGAAGGGATATTGGGAAGGAGTTGCTCCCTGTGAGGGTGGGGAGGCCATGGCAGTGACCAAGGCCAGGTTGGACAGGGCTTGGAGCAGCCTGGGACAGTGGAAGGAGTCTCTGTCCATGGCAGTGGGTGGAACGAGATGGACTTCAATGTCCCTTCAGGCCCAGACCATTATATGAATGTGGACAGCTGTGCTTTAACTACGAGCCCTTGTTGGCCATGTCCGGCCATGTCCCAGTAGTCCCTCATGCCCGCTCCGTCCCGCGAGGGGCCGGGCAGAGCGGGGGAGAGGAGAGCGAGGGAGCGAGCGAAGCGGCGGCGGGGGCCGGGGCAGCGCGGCCGGCGGATCTAAGCGCATTTCTTTCTCTTTGCAGATACCGAAGCTGCCTCAGGGGAAGGAGCCTCACAAGGCAGTAAGTACAGTGGGGCGTGCGGGGCCGGGCCGGGCGGGAGTCCCGCTCCTCGAAGGGGTTCCCGTACCCGAAGGGGGTCCCGCGGGGCCGGATCTGCGGCGGGGCCGTACCGCAGGCGGCCGGCAGGGGGCGGCCCCACCGCGGAGATGGCGGGAGGCGGGNGCCCTTCACGGCCTGGCGGCCTCTCGGGGCACGGGAGCACGCCCCTCACGGCCCAGCAGCTCAGCCGGTTGTCGCTGTCCCCCCGCCGCGAGGGGGGCGCGGTGCCCCGGTGAGCGCTGTGAGGGGACCATGAGCGGAGCTTCCCCTGCCTCCTTTGCCGGGGAGGGGCAGGGCACTGCCAGACTCTATAGCAGCGTCCAGCCCTGTATGACTTTTAAACCCTAAAGGTGCAGTTTGGGGTGTGTGCCCCAGCCCCGGGGAGGGAGAGCCAGAGCCGGTCCAAGGCTGAGGAGAGAGGGCCGGGGCAGCAGTGGAAGAGGTGGCACCAGAGGAAGCTGGGGACAGACTCATGGCCCCTGCGAGGGGTGAGTGGGAAGGTGGAGCCAGGCAGTTCCCGGTGACAGGAGAACTGAGAGATAATGGGCATGAAGGGGAGAGAAGAGAGGTTGAGCCTGCGTTGAAGCAAAAGCACTCCTCCTGCTGTGGAGCAGGCTGTTCAGAGAGGTGTGTCCTGCATCCTTGGGGGTTTACAAGACCAGCCTGGGTAAAGTCCCAAGTAACCAGGACTGAGCTCGGGCCAGACTCAGCATTTTGCAGGAGATCAGACCAGAGATCTCATGAGGTCTCTGCCCAACTGTGTTTTGCTATGTGTTAGGTGAGAGCCATGATTCCCACTGGAAAGGTAAGTTCCCAACTTTGGTGGTTGCGGACGACAGATTGGAAGCACCAGACTTACCCTGGGTGGGTATAGAAATGTTAGATAAATAGTAAAGAAAAATAAAAAGTACAACCAAACCACCTTTTCTGAACTCTTTCTTCACTGTGTTTTGTGATGGGCAAACAATTGGCTATAGCATAGGGTGGTCTTGGCTTTCTGTCTGCAAAAGGAAGCAGGACTGACTTCACTGCAGGTGGGGAATGGAGATCCTCAGCCCTGAGCTGAAACATCTCAGGCAGCCATCCCACATTGGTCTGTACACATAGTGTAGTGCTCACAGGAGGAGCTGGTCTCTGCAGCTGAGCCTTTCTCTTTCCTTTGGCAGAGTCCGGCTCTGTGCAGGGCATGGAAACTCCTTCCCAGGCTCCTGTCACCTCCTTTGGCGTCTCTCTTTCAGTCATTGCTCAGCTGTCTGTGGGTGTTTTACTTACCTTGAGGCTTTCCAGGCTCATCTCCTGGCTCCCTTTCTCTGAATTTTGCTGGCAGGCACTGCTGTGTTCTGGGCTAGGCTGTGTGCATCCTGGGCTTGCTATTTGGGTGTTGGGTACTTTTGCTAGAGCTTGGGAACCACCTTGTGCGAAGAGATATTTTTTTTTTCCATAAGTCAGCTTCTCCCCTTCCCACCTGTTGTGGGAACTTTTTTTGGCTGGAAAAGATAGGGCAGAGTGAGGTGTGAAGAGAGAAAAAGACATGAGGGCTCACACCTTTGCTGTGTGGGCAGACTCGATGTTGTTGGATCTATAGAAGGATTTCTGTGGATGTAAATGCCTCTTCTGTGGTGTCTGGGTCATGGAGAGAGGGGGAGAAGGGAACATCATGGGCAAACGTCTGGGAGAGAACAGCGAGAAGCAGCTGCTCCCTACAGCAGGCTTCTGAGGAGTTGCTGTGGTGGCACTGGACATGGAGCAGGGAGCCGTAGGAGGGGCAGGAACTGCTTCCATCTTCATGCAGGGTCCCGCCCCATCCCCTATGCAGGAATTACTGACCCCCTTTTTACCTGCCACACTCATATCCCAAAATAGTCTCATCTAGCTGAAAGAGATGGAGGCAAAACCAAGCCACCAGGATGGGGAGATAGTGAGTGGTAGAGTAGGGAAAGGGGAAGAAGGATCCATCATGGCCATGCCCTGCTGGAGGGACATTCTGGACATGTCACCTGTCCTGCAGAGCAGATGTGAGACTGCTGGGCCAGTTGCACATGGTTGTAATTTCCTGACAGAGTCATCTTCTTTTTCCCTCCTCACGCTGCAGTGAAACAACTCGGCTCTCTTCTTTCCTCCCTGTGCCTTTTCCTCTGAGGCTGGATTAAATCCCTGGCCTACCCTAGTTGTTTCTGCACGTCTCCTCTCATTTTTCCACTCAATGGCTCTCTTGTTTCCTTGTCAGTCTGTTTGCTCCTCTTATATTTTAGGAATTTTTTATTTATCTTTCCTTTCCTGCTATTTTTGCTTTCCCTGCTGCTGCACTGCAGTTCCTCTGTGACCCAGTCTGGCTGTTTACACCCTTTCTTTTACAGATGTCTGCATTGTTCCAATCTTCCTCTGCTATTTCTGTCTCATTGGGAACCTCTACATTCATGGTCTCTGCAGGCATGGTTTGCTGCCCTCTCCCAAAATTTCTCAGTATTTAATGGATACAGGAAGGTGATGTTTTCTCTCCTGTGCATCTCTGTGGGGCATGGATTGCATCCTTCCTGAACCTGTGAGTGAGGAGTCCCTTACCAGCAGTGGGGCCCTGGATTGATTCACATTAACTATGTTATACTACATCAGTTCACATCACAAGCTGCAGGGTTTGAAATGCTGATCAGATTTTCTCCATGGTCACTTGCTGGAGGCAGCTGTTACTCGCAGCCACCAGTGGTCACCCAAGAATTGTTGGTGAAGGCAACCTTGTGTGTCAGGTGACATCTCAGCTGCTGCCTGTGCAGAGCACCTGGGCTGGGGTTCAGTCTTGTGCTGTGCTCCCTGGGCCGCCCTGGAGCAACCACTTCTGTTTGGGGAGCAAAGTTGGTGTGAGAGCGAGCCTGGGCTGCAGGGAGGATGAGGGACTGAGGTGGTGAGGATGAGGGACTGAGGATGAGGATGATGGTGGTGAAGCTGTGCTGGAATGTGCCCTTGCCTTCAGGTGCTGTGGTCAGAGGGGCTGCTGGGGGAAGGCCCATCCTGGCCTTTTTTCTTCCTGGGAGGAAGGGAGCTGTGGGGCCAGCTGGGACTCAGCTGAGATCTGTTGTTTGTTCGCTGCCTGCCTAAAGAGGAGACAGTGGTATTTAGACTTTCCAGCTGGGAAAGCACTTTGAAGACTCCCTTGAGGAAAAACTGTTGCATTTAGTTGGTTATTTTCAGCTCTTGGGGTTTATAGTCGAGAGATGGTGTCTCTGGGACTGCCTTTATTATTTTGGACCCATTCTTGAAGAGCCACAGCTCTGTGGTGCCTGAGGAGGAGATGTGCTCACAGGGACATGGCTGCTTTGGGAGCTCCTTTTCTAGCCTTGGCTCAGGGTCTAAGACCAGAATTCCCACATGAGAGAGAAGAAAACAATGCAACCCATAGTGCTAATGTGTTAAAGAGACTTGTCTGGCTGCTACCAACTTTAACTGGCAGGGACAAGGAAGAGAAGAGGGTGGTTTTGAAAAAACTGTCTATTTGCTATCTTTTCCTAGACAGATGTGGCTAGTTCGACATCTGAGTCAGTGACTGTTCCATAGAAGAGTATGGAGGTCTTTTCTGAGATGCTCATATGCCTGTGTGGTTTGCTCCAGACTCTGTCCTAAGGGAAGGTGTTTGGGCTGGGTCTGTGCTCTCATTCTCCATGGGAATTCCAGTCATGTTTAGGGGAGTTAAAAACTCAGTCTCTCTCCTGCTGCTCACATTCCATAGGATATTCTGGGCACCTGGACAGGTAACTGAATAGACCCAGGGGCAAGAGGGGCTCCAGGGCCCTGTGGGGACAGGGACACGGCCGAGGCAGCAGCTCCTCTCACCTGAGCAGGTGTTTGCTCTGTGCCAGGGTGTGGGGTGGAGTGTGTTCAGTGGGTGGTGTCCAGTGGGTTGTGTTCAGTGCACATGTCCCAGGTTGGGGACAGAGCTACAGAATCACAGAGGGTGGGGTTAAATGGGATATTGGGAAGGAATTGTACCCTGGGAGGGCAGGGAGGCCCTGGCACAGGGTGCCCAGAGAGGCTGAGGCTGCCCCTGGATCCCTGGCAGTATCCATGGCCAGGCTGGATGGGGCTGGGAGCAGCCTGAGATAGTGGATGGTGTCCCTGCCCATGGCAAGGGGTGGAACAAGGTGATCTTTAGAGGTCCCTTCCAGTCGCAACCAGTGTGGGTTTCTGGTTCTGTGGTTGGAATTTTCAGCCTGTTGGAGTGTGGTACCATCCTTTTCTGTAGGAAAGAGGAGCTTACATACAAGAATATCTTCAGGGTAACCATAACTGGCCCACTTGAAGGAGAACTGAGTTTTGTGGTTGCCCATGAAGTTCACCTGAGAGTGTGTAGGCACCGGAGCTTTGCTCTGCCTGCTCACTGCTGCTCTTTCTTAAAGTGCTCTGCCTCTTCAGACCCACCCAGGGCTGAACTCAGGTTGCTCTGGCAAACGTTAATATGACACTTGCCTTATTTCACTTTAGCAGTGGCCTTTCGATACCAAAATAAAAAATGTTAACAGATCCAGTCTATAGTAGTTCTAGGCCCTTTGCCTGGCTGAGTCTCAGATCACTTCCCAGAGGAGTTTGGAATTCTGCAGGCTGGCAGGAAGCAGCAGGAGGAAAGAAAGTGCTTTGTCAGAGGCAACAAACAAGTCAGTGTCAATGGAGTAAGTGCAGGTCCCTGGGCTTGGAGCCCAGTTAGTGCTGGGCACAACCCTCGGATTGCAGTTCTGTGCCTTGGGAAAGAAACCAGAAAATGCATAGGGAAGTGGGCAGGGAAGGATTGCTAAAAGTTGAAGGTATCTCAAAGTACAGCTGATGCATTAGCTTCAGGTCTGGTTAGTGATCTGGGACTTCACGGGTGTTCTTCTTCCCAGGGGAGAATTCCTGAGTCTGGGGGAGCAGTGCTGATTGGTATTGTAGGGAAGAGTCCTGCCATTCCTGGGTTCTTTAAATAAAACACTGTTAAAAGTGGGAAGAATCAGGATGTGGTGCTTTTGGGAGCCTTGATCTCCAGTGTGTCAGTCAGGCTGCCTGAATCAGGACAGCTTGCTGACAGTGGGGGTTGTGCTGTGATTTTTCCCCGGTGACACCTTTTTTGAGGACCATCACAAGCAAGTTGCAGTTTAAAGCAGGCTGTGCTCCCAGGCTGTACTGTGACACCAGTCAGGGAGATGGGCAGGAAAACAACATGGAAAACCTACAAGCCAGTTCTACTGCTCTGCTTGCTTCCATTGCTGGGGTGTTGCAGTTGTTACTGTGGCAATTCAGGGACATTTGCTGGAGGCTGAAGATCACTGATGGTTGTTTGCTGGTCCTTCCTGGCCTTTCTGTCTCCATTTCCTGCTCCTGTGTTCAGGAGCAGTTCTGTTCAAGAGGCACAGCTGGATTTTGTGCTGTTTCTCAAAAACAGATCCCAGTGCTCTGCCTGCCAGCAGGTTAATCCTGCACAGCTCTCCAGTGACTTCCCCGTTTTGGGAGATGCTTCAGAGCCCAGCGTACAGATCTGGTCTGTAAACGCAGAGCATCCCTGACAGCCTCCTTCTCTTGTGCCTTAAATCCTGGCATAAACAGGAGCAGCTGCCAGAGAACATTAATGCTTGGTGTGATCAGCCCCACAGACTGGAAACTCCTGGGCCCCATCCCACAAAATCCCAACTTATCCCAAATAACACAGCCTCATTTTTTTTTGTGTCTCTTTGGCCTTTCTGTTGTGTTGAGCCCCTTTTCCTTCCTTTTAAATTATTTTTGAAAATCACAAATACCATCTCATAGGTGAGGATATATCTGGGTGTTTCAGACCACCCTCAGGCTGCAGGAGAAGCAAAATGTCATTGGAATTTGTCAGACAATGTCACCACACAGCCTGACAAGCAGCTCAGGAGCAAATCCCAAGGAAGGCAGAGATGCACAGCACCTGCTGCAGTGTCATAGGGTTCGAATTATCTACTTTTAAGGATAAATAGTGTGGTAAGAGGTGCCAAAATGATCTTCAGAAGAGGTAATTTTGAAAATTTGATATATTATATATATTTATATAAATACATCTTGAATTTACTTTCTTCTTCCTCATTTGTAGTGCCCATACTTCCTTATAGTGTGTACCTGGTGCTGGGCTAGGACAGGACAGTTGGTGGGAGGGGGTCACTAATGTTCACTGGGTCTAAGGATCTTGTAGACAACAAAAAGAACATTTTCCTTTCCAGTTTCTCAGCCAGATGCCCTCAAACCCATCACCTGGGCACAGGTGTACATCCACATGTGTCTCCACTGCAGTTATAGTGAGGAAAAAAAGAAAATGGCATTTTTTTTTCCAAAAATGGAATATGCAGTAAATATTTCAGAACCCCATAAATAAAAATGATTGATCTGATCTTTTAAAAACATATTCTCCTTTGGGCTCTGACTAAGTGTGAGAAAGTTCAGCCTGAGAAGGAATTTATTTGGAAAAGCAGTGAAAGGTTAGAAGCAGGCATGTGGGCTGGAATATGCCTTGTAAATGTTAACTGTGGAGGCACAGTGCTAACGCCTTGCATGTGCAAAAACATTTGGAGGGTTGTGAATTTAAACCATGAAATTAATATAGTCAAAATTAAGGTTTTCTTGCCCACACCTTACTCATACAGGATATGGTGTTTGTAATGTTCTGACAGGGATGGGAAGATGCGGAGGTGGTTTGCTGGTGTTAATTTATGGTTAAGGAAGAACCTTTAGCATCTCTGTTTCTTGATTAATTTGCAACATAAATGTTTCCTTAAAGTAAATGTAACTTTTGATTTCTTTTACTTTTTTGGGGAGTAGCAGAGCAAAGCCCAGGAAGTTGCTTTGTTGTGCTCACTGACACCTTCCCCAGTGGAAAGTGTGATACAGTGAATACTGTGTGTGTGTGCACATCTACGTGCAGCCACCATGGTGACCCATGAATCATTTACAACTGCCTGATTTATCTTCCCTGTGCTCTTATTTAATAATTCTCCTGCTCCTTGGGGAGAACTGTAAAAATGGATTTTCTTTTCCTAATGTGTTTGCATTTTAAGTAGCTGAAGTCTCTTTAGATTCCCATTTGCCAAACAAGGAGATGAATATGTTCATCTGCACATGTAAGTGACCAATGGCCTGAGACCAAGGATGATAAATTTCTGTGCAGGAGGAGGAATTAAGAAAATAATAAGAAACTTAGTTCAGGGATTTGCAGTGTGAAGAAAATTTGAGTTTAAAATCCAAGATATTGGAGATACTTATCCCAAGATATGTGGATGGTCAGGCTGGAGAGCAGGGAAAGGTTCTTTTCCCAGAGGGTGCTGGCACTGCCCAGGCTCCCCAGGGAATGGGCACGGCCCCGAGGCTGCCAGAGCTCCAGGAGGGGTTGGGAAACATTCCCAGGGATGCCCAGGGTGGGATTTGGGGGGTCTGTGCAGGGACAGGAGTTGGACTGGGTGATCCCTGTGGGTCCCTTGTAAAGCAGAATATTCTGCCTGAGATGGGTGAAACTGGGAACAGTTCCTGGATATCCATTTCCCAAAGATGTGCTCAGCAACAGGATACATACTGGAGGGTTTGATGTTCTGCAAATCCTGCAGTTCCTTAGCTCTGGAGAGGAGCAGTGTCTCTCTGTGTAGTTTTAATCAGATATTTTAGAAGAGGAGGCTTTCAAGTTCTCTTTAATTCTGTGATCTTCAGATGATCTTATACAGAAAATTGCTAATATGCAATTCTTTCTCAGATGCTGCCCAAATAGACCATGTTTACAGAAATCTGGATGTTAATTCTTGGAAACAAGTCTCTTACAGAGTTTCTAGGTAGGAAAATAATAGAGAAATTTTTATATTTACTTTTATTTATTGATATTTATGTATTTATGTATTTATAGAAATGTATATTTATAAAATTTTTATTTATATTTATTTCAATAAAAAGAGGATAAAAATTTTAGTAATCCCAGACTGTCCTGGTCATCCCACAATTCGTGTCCTCAAGATGCCAGGAGAGTTTGAGTGAAGGCAGAAATATATCCCTGGTATGTCCAGTGAGGGATGAACTTTCCATCTTCCAATGTGGGTTGGAATTTAGCAACAGAAGAGGTGTACAACAGCTATCCCAGTGATTATTCCAAATTCTTCTTTCAGCCTGACCTTCTTCTGTTCAGCTGCTTGTTGGCATCTCAGCAGTGTTGAACCTGAATAGCAAACAAACCCATACACCTCCAGTATTTTAAATATTTTGATTCTCAGTAGCTTCCCTCCTAAGGATCTTCATAACCAGAAAGGCAGAGGAATACAGGGGTCACCTTCCTGAAACTTTTCCTTTTAGCCAAAGCAGAAGGGTTTGTGTTCTTGATTACCTTGGGTGATTGTGGATAGGAGAGTCCTGCGTCCTTCTGGCTTAATTTAATTTCATTTTCTTCATTAAGAGGTTTTATGGAGTCAGAATCTCTTCTTCAGTGCTGCTCAGTCATTTAACTAGCACTTCTTCTTTCCATTTTGGAAACCAGGCAGTGATAATCCATGTGAATTCCCTTTGGGAAATCACCGTAAGAACAGAATTTCTAGTCCTGGACAAATGAGTAGGAAAAAGTCAGGAGGAGGTTTGCTTTTCTTTTATGAAACTCTCAGTGCTACATCGTTTAATCCAAGCAGTTGTGAGACAGATGAGTGGTGTGTTCCCAGCCAAACAATTTTTACTCCAGAAGTGGCTTTAAAATAAAATTGTCTTTATTGTGTGTTATGCAGAACTCCACAGTGTGGGCTGAATGGACTTTTTCACTTGAGATGGAGCTTCAGATATTTATTGATAGAAAGATAAATCTTCCCTCATTTACAGGTTATATAGGTTGAAGTACACCTATTTTTTTAATTGTGCAAGTTGAGGTAGTTCATTGTCAGATTACTGGGAGTAACACTTTAAGATGCTGATTAGACCATTCTTTATCTTACCCTTATTTACACTTTGAATTTACAAAAAAAAGAACCCAATCCTGCCCTGAAGTAATGCCAGAATGAGGCAGGATGAGACATGATCTGCTCATGTTGTTACGTTGTTTCATGTGTCTGAATTCTGTCATGGAGCCTCAGTATCCTGCTTCATGATGCTGATTTGGGAGATAATTGTAAAATATTAATATTTTTGCTTTAAATGGCTGGTGTTTGCTCTCCGAGCATGCTTTTAACTGAGAGAGAAGGAAATTCTTTGATGTGTAACATCCTGGGAATGTCTTTTGTCTCTCAGCATCCAGTGAGTAGTGTCCAAAACACCTTTTCCCAAAACTTTTTTTTTTTTTTTTTAATAATAGAATTTGTGACCATCAGAGTATTCTGAGCAAGGGTTCCTTCTCTCAGAAATTAAATCAGGATATTCCTCTCTGCAGGTTAATTCCTGGTAGTCTGGCATCAAGTTTCCAAACCTGGTGGGATTACATCCAGGCCTGGATGGTGTGCATTCAAATCTCCATTGGGATACATTCAGCTGACATATGGTTTCAATAAAGTATCACAGAATTTATAGATTCCTCTGGCCACTGACTTGAAAGCTTAAAAATTGCTGTGAGGTGAATTCAGCCCTGTAGCTCCGAACTGCACCTGTAGCAGCTCTTCTCAGGAGTTGGGATGGCCCTGGAATCCTTCATGGAGAAGGCAAGCACAAGCCTGTGGCTCCATGCCCTCTCATCTGTCATTTGGCCCCTTGCCAGCTGGAAGGTCAGCCAGCACCTTGCACCAATTTTGGGGTCATTTCAGGGGATTTGACGCCTCTGAGTGAAGATTTGGGATTATTCCTGGCTTGGCAGTTGGCATCCCAAGGACGCCCCTGTGTGAAGTATGGGAAGCACAGTGTTAATCCAGCATGTTCCTCGATGTCCTGTGTTCCTGACTGAGGCTGAGTGTTTGTGGGAAGGAAGTAAATTATTATGAACTGAGTATCTTGGAATAGTTTGCCCACAGGGAAAATTTTTTCCTTACCCCCACTTAGGATCTGGCTTGTGCCTTTGTGTACAAGAGTTTCTGTTCTTTCCAGAATTCTGGATTTTATTATTATTTAATCCTTAGTAATATAACCCTGGGTAGTTTAATCCTCTTAAGGGTTTGCTGCTGACTTTGGGCTCAGTCCTGCTCCCTTTTCAAGGAATTTTGCCATTAGACACCTTTAAGTAGAGTTCTGATGTAAATTGAAGCTGATTTTACTGGCAGCTCTGTCCCTGGCTGTAAAATGCCTCTGTAAAGCTGTAACCTGTGTGCAAGGCACAGTTCCAGTGGGGAGGAGAGGGAGGTCTGTGCTCCTGTCTGCAGCCCTGACTCTGCCTCTCCTCACTGCCAGTCTGGAAGGAATCCTCAAAAGACGTCAAAGGCTCAGGTCAAAGGAATTGTCTGTGAGCCTTCGCGGGGAATGTCCTGCCAGCTTAGGAAGCCATAAATGTGTTCCTTTCCACCTAGGTGCCCCTCTGGCTGCGGAAAGGGAGAAGAAGCCTCTCTCCAGAGCTGTCTTTGTGCTGCCCTGGGTGGAATCCACAGAAACAAGTGAGGGTCCCAGATGTTTTGTTTTTTTCCCTGATGTGTTGCAAGGAAGCAGTAGCTGCACTCTGGGTCTTCTGAGGAGGCTGCTCAGGTAGAGTGTGCCCTGGACTCCGCTTGGAAAGGTGTTTCCCAGGGGGAGGCATGCCACATGTTCCTCAAAAAATGCCGTCCTTTCCTGTTTCTTTGCATCAGGTGGATTAGTCATGGGGATTGGCTCTTCCTGAAGACTGCTGGTGTTGCTCATGGTTCCTTCCAGTGAGGCAGATATCCAGGAAGGGTGATGCTTTTTCCAGGTACTGCTGCAGAGCCATTCCCTATCTCCAGCCCTCTGGGTTTGTCACCAGCAGGACTTGAGCATCTGCCAGCAGATTTTCAGGAAACAGGGAATGTGAAACTGAGGATCAGAGCACGTCATCGACTGTCCAGTGATCCACTGGCCAAAGCTGGAGGGATGATGCTGATCCTTTGTGGTCACTTAAGCCCCACTCAGAAAGCCTTTTTGGGGCCAGAGATATCAGAGCCGCAAATAGAGAGGTGAAGTAAATGTATGGCAGTTGTAAGAAATCCGGCCCCTCCCCTTTAAGAGCTGCTCCTGGACTTTATGTTTGGGAAACCTTGTTTGCCAGGGTGAATGAGGAATGTGGAATTGTCATAGAATGTATGATTTACAATAGAATTCCTTATGTTGGGTGCTTCCTTTGCCATTCCCAAACCTGCTGGTGCCAAGGAGCCGCACTGATCATGGAGCAGGACAAGCAGTGCTGTCCAGACTGCCCTCTTCTAATTTTCCTGCTTTTATCCTGAGTGGGACCTGCAGCACTTCTGGATGTTAGGAGGAATCCAGCAAGCCGTTGTGATCTGTTTGCATTCAGCAGTTTTGCCCTTCAACATGTGGAGGCAGCCTCTGCTATACAGCTATTCCTGGAGTGCTCTGCAAGAGTAGGATCAATAGGATTCCAAGGTATCTTCAGAGTGCCAGTTGCTGAGAGAGCTCCTCTACCAAGTACATTTTGTGGCTTCTGCCATTTGAAAGCTCAGTGTGAATTCTGGGCCAGGTGAAAATTGTTCTTCACCCTGGATAAGTCCTTGAGGAGATTCTGCAGCTGCTGTGGGGAGAGCCCATCATTTGGGACCCTTCATGGGCTGTGCTGGCAGCACTGCAGGGATGTCAGCTGGATGGGACTGTTCCCAGTCTGGGTTTCTGGGATGCAGTGCAGAACTCTTGGAGCCCAGTGGGAACCATTTTGTACCTAGTTTTTGTGGTATTCCTGCATTTAGGAGAGCAGGTTAGGTGATCTGTATTTCTAGCTGTATTTTTAGTAATACAGAGCTCCTGACCTTTCAACACATTTCTGATTGCTCTTACTCCCTTCCTGGGTTTTTAAAGCAAAATTCACTGGGGCCAAGCGTCCTAAGGAAAGAAGTGTCTCGTTCTGGCTGCCACTGCTGGGCATATGTTCTCTGCCCTCTCTTTCCTGCCAAAATGAAGTATGTGCTTTCTTCTCTGGAGAGTATGTGAATCAAACCAACAAAAATTCTCCAAATCTTGAATGCAGGATCTGGGAAGAGAGCTGAGCTCAGCCCTGATGCAGGAGGTTCAGCTGGTCCCAGTGAGTGCTGGACACACCACAGGAACCAGCTGGCAGCAGCTCCTGGAGATGGAAGAGAAGAGCAGCTCATTCTCTCTCTTTTATTGGGGTCCACTTGCAAGCAGAGGGGTCAAAACTTCTTTCAGGCCCTGTGGAGTTATTTCTTGGGGTACTTGAAAAACCTGCCCATTTGCCATCTGTGTCGGTCCTTTATAGCTGAGGAGCTGCCTTGTAAAGAGGTGCCTTGCCTTTTCTACTACCAGCAAGAGGAGGTGCTCTGTTTTGGCCTGTGTATTAAAAATGATTGTGAACTGACTAAATACATACAGCTGGTACTCACTAGACCTCTCTCTGGAATCCCTGCTCCTGTTGGAAAGGCCCCTGAGCATGAAGGAGAATGATACTTGCTGGAGTCTGGGGTTTGACCAGATGTCTTTGGAGCATTTTGAAGGTCTGTGTTTGCAGCAGGGTCGTTGCTCAGCTGGCAGCAAGGATATGAATACCAGCAAGGGCCAGCACTGAGCCCGTGTGCTGGGGGGCTGAGGAGTGTCCTTCCCTGCCCTAACAGAGCTTGCTGGTATGGCTGTGCTTTGGGTGGAGCCTTAGGTGGAGCCCCTGCTGACAGCAGAGAGTTTGAATCTGAGCAAACTTGCCTAGGTAGCAGTAGTTTGGCTCTGTCTGTATCCACCTCTCCAGAGGTTTAGGGATGGGTTTCAGTATGGGTTTGCAGCCACACCTGAGCACCTGGAGTCCCTTGCAGCTCTTCCCATGGCAAGCTGTGTTCCAAGTACTGGATATTGTGCCCCAGCTGGATGCCTTGGGGTAGGAGTTATAACCCACAGCAGGAAAACTGCCCTGCAACACGTTCCGTGTGGGCACAGCCTGACAGAGCTCAAGGAGCATTTGGACAATGCTCTGAGATGGTTGGGGTGTCTGATCCTGCCAACCCAGGAGATTCTGTGATTCTAAGCAATACTGCAGGGCGGGCTAGTTCTGCCCAGGGAGTTTTTAGCTAAGAAAGCAGTGTCTGCTGGGGTCAGCACTGGACTGTCAGCAAAGATGGCTTTCTTGGGTAAGGAGGAGGAGGTCTGGCTCTTGGGATCAGCCTGAACAGGGGCTGTTGTTCAGAGAGGTAAAGCTTGGCTGCACATGAGCAGCTCTCCGTACTTAGTGAATCCTCTGTAAAGTCTCTGGGGCTCGGCACTCTTTGCTGGGTATTCTCTCCTTCAGAGCCCAGGAGATCAGTGCCAAGCTGGACCAGCTGGAACAAATTCTTACTTCTCTCTAATCTCTGCAGATATTTCTGACTATAGGGACAGTCCCCTAACAACACAAGCAAACCCCTGTTGTCTCAGGCTGCGCTGTTATGCTTGTTAAATGTTCTAAGTTCCCTGCACTGGCCAGGGAGGAAGTGCCCACACCCAGCATGGGCTCTTCTAGGGACAGTAAGATCCCCCCTGTATGACAGGGACTACAGGTAGCCTGGCCCTGTGAAGGGGTGTGTTTTCTTCTGTTCTAACAAGGCTTCTTATTTACTGAGCTCTTTTCTTCCAAACTAAGGCCTGAATAGTTTTTGTTCTCTGAATATGAAAGTGCCTGGTTTTTGAGACTCCTTTGATGAGTTAATCTTCAGCTGGTCCTGTAGAGCTCATTGCATTTCAAAAAGGAGGTTGTTTCCTTGGTTTGGGGACACTCATCTAGGTGAGACTGACTGCTGATGCCAAGTTAGGAGTTTCTCTGCTATTTGACTTGCTAATTGACTGGGGGATTTTTGCAATAGCTACACAGATACTCAACAGCAATCATTAGATCTTCTTCATTGTGGGAGAGGGCCCAGGGTAGAGAGAGGCCCTCAGCACTCCGTGTTGTGTCACCACAGAAGGAGTCTGCACAAGATCACATGATGGAATAAACACAGTTAAATGTGACTTGCCAGTGATTTTGCCATTGGCATGTTCTCACAGGTGTGTTCTGCTGCTCCTCCTCCTCTCACTCGAGCCTTGCATTGTCTGTGCAGCGAGTCCCTTTCTCCTTGCTTGTCCAAGCCTAGACTTCTAACAACCCCTTATCTCTAGTTTAGCACTGCTATGCTCTGATTAAGATACAAATATTTTTAGTCGCAGAGGTAAAGTTCCAATGCCCAGCTGTTTAACACTGTTTAGCTTTGGCATTTTTCTCTGCTAGATCATCATAGCCTCTACAGTCACTCTGAATGAAGTGTGACAGTGATCCTTTATTTAGTGCTGAACCGCATGTGCTGCTGGACTGAGTGGTGAACCCAAGTGAGTGATTACACCGTACCGATATATCCTAGCTTAAAACATGGAATAATTTTATATGTAAAGTGATGGAGAAGTAAAATAAAAGCTTACTTAATGTGCTCAGTCTGGTGTATTTGAACACAGCATGGAAGAGGTAAAAACAAGGTTTTAACTTTGCTGATAGTAGGGATAGATGGATACAACTACATTGCTGCAGGGGAGCCTTACTGAATGGCAGGTGCTCTGGAGCCCTGGGAGCTGCTGCCTGCATCCCTTGCTCCTGCTGGGAAGGAAGCGCACCGGTTTCCAGATCCTGTGTGGCTGTACAAACTGATGTGTTTCACTGTGTTTGCTGTGGACTTTATCACGTTTGCCACTTTGCTATGGGCTCATAGCACCAAGCCTTCGGCCTGGGGTCATCTGGCAGGTGGGGTGACTGCTCACGGAGGGCAGTCTGTACCCCAGGGCATGGCAGGCAGCAGAGGGGGGAAACACCCACCAAGCTGACCACGGAAATCCTCCTCTTTCACTGATGTGGTAGCTAAGCTAAAGACACTGATCCCCATTCAGAGTAAACCAGGTTCATAAACACTAGGAGCTGTTTTGCATCTCTCTGCCCCACACAGCCGTGGTGAAGGGATGGTTGATGCTGGGATGAAGTGATGGGTTGTAGGGAACAAATGGATATGAAACCAAGCTTCAGCGAGCCCTCCCTTCACTGAGCACCTTACTGTCCTGTGTGCCTTGGACTGTTGGGATCTCCTGGGTTTGTTGGTCGTGACAGGATCCTGGGTGCAGCTGGGGATCAGTATGCAGCTGCAGCGAGAAGCACATGTGTGCTCACATCCAGTCCACGTTAGAGTTGGTGTATTAAGGCTTTGGTTTCTAGCAGCTCATACATTGACTCTGTGTTTAGTTCTACCCTTGTGCTCTCACCCTGACCAACATCTGCTTGTCCCTGAAATTGCTGAGCCGTGAACTTCCAAAGGAGATGCCAGCAGGGTCTGCTGCCCTGCATCCTCATTGCTGTGAGGTTTATGGGGTCTCCCCTGGATAGCAGAGCTGTCTGAAGAGGAAATAAATCAGAATATGCCCCAAGCCATGTAGTGTGGGGCAAGGGGAGCAGTGCGAGGCTGTGGTTGTCTGTCTGCCTTAGAGACCTGACAGAGTTCGTGGGATGTGTCAGTGCATGGGGGTGTCTGATTGAGCAGTGTGGTTGCAGTGCTTGCCTTTCAGCTCAGAGTTTCTAAACTAGTCTGTTTTCTTCCTACAGACAATTTTAGATACACGTGTGACATTTGTGGGAAAAAGTATAAATACTATAGCTGCTTCCAGGAGCACAGAGACCTACACGCCGTGGATGGTGAGTAGTGTTTTGACACTCAGACACCTGAGCTAGGCTGAGAAGTCTTTGGGGAAGCAATATGTGGCTCTGCAGGAGTGTGTGGCTTGTGGTATGCAGGATGTGGCACCACACGGGTCACCTGTCTTGGCCATGGAGGCACAGTAAGGCACTGCAGGAAGGAGTATGCTGTGCCTGATTCTCTCTGTGTGCATCAAAACAACACCTAGGGACCTGGGGGCCTTGCAGTGTCTGCAGTGAGGTTCATGGTTAGGATGGAGATCCTGGGACTGAGAGCCTTGAGGTAAATGGTCAGCCTGATTATTTGGTGGGAAGAAGTTGGTTGCTTTTTGGTTTCTGAATTTACAGGTTTGTTCCCAACATACTTCTCTGTGACGTGCTCCAGATTTCAGAGTTGGGAAATGTTTCATTCTTGTTAATCACTGTGGTAGTGAACTGATGAAGTTGTCAGTGGCCCTTAAAGGCCAGTTTTCCCTCTGTGATTGTAGATATGGTCTAGGCTGGTGACACCTAGACAGAAGCAGACACCCACTGCCAGAAGCAGTGTTTCTTTATTCTGCATTGGGGGAAATGAAATATCAACATGCTGGCTTGCCCCTTGCATACTGAACATCTAAAACTCCTCACCTCAGAGCTCACAGATACTCCAGACCTTCCTTGTGTGTGCTGCAAGCCTGGCAGTACTGCTCTTCACTTGGCCAAGGAGAGTTCTAGAAAGAGGCTGCTTGGAGAGCAGCAGGTTTTGAATGGCTGGGCTGTCTCAGCAAAGCAAGTGGTTTTTCACAATACATGGTTGTCCAGAAAGAATGGTTGTGTTTACCTGGGAAGTGTGGACATCTCAACTGTGTGCTCTAAGGACAGCCAGTATTCTCCTGCAGAGCACTGCTGCCAGCTTCCTTCCTCCTGTGGGGAGCCAGAAGAAGATTAGTGGCACTGATGGTCACTGTGAGGGGAACATGGCTGCTTCAGTCAGAAATGTCTCAGGGAGCTCTGCCGAGGGCTTGGAAACGGCTCCATGTGTGTGCAAGGACTGTCCCAGCTCGTCCCTCGGGGGCTGCTGTGTGCCAGCACATGCAGGGGTGAGGCAGCTGTGCACTTGAACTTCATCTGGGGCAGTGTGAGGGTCAGAACAAAGGCCTTGAGCATCTGTGTGTATTAGGGCTGGGCATGCTCAACCAGGTCCTGTGAGGATGCTGCTGGGAAGAATAGGGACTGGGGCACAAAGCCTGGTTTATTCAGTGGGGCTGAAATGTGCTGCAGCAGTATGTGAAATGCAGGAGGAAAACAAGACCATTTAAGAGGATTTAATTTCTGTTTTGTTTCTCCCCCTCCTTCTTCTATTCTGTGTTAGTTTTTAGTGTGGAAGGGGCCCCAGAAAACCGGGCAGGTAAGCCGAGCTCCTTTGTGTGCTTTATTTCACAAACCTTTTCAAGCATTCAGTAGTTCAGACACAGCAGGTCGATTCTGAACTTGTAAGAGTCAAAGGAGTTTTGTCAGGGATTGCAGCAGGACAGGGAGCTTCCTCTCTCCCTCCCCAATGTCTGCAGCCAGTAGGTTGATGCCCAGCCCTAGCAGATACCAGGCTTTTGTTGCACATACACTTGGTCAGGCTTCAGACAATCAAAGAAGCAGATGTTTCATGTCTTTGGTGATTTTGTAAATTGTTCAAGGCATAAACCAAATTCTTCTCTAAAGTGGGTTGGGTTGTGATTTGTTGCTAGCTGTGCCGTTAGCTGGTCCCAGGTTGGTATTTGTTAGGTGATGTGCCTGCAGACTGCATTGCCATGCCCGCTGTCAGCCAGTACAGCGGCATTAGAGGGGAGATTCCCTGGAAGAGAATCAGGAAATATGGATCAGACTTTTCAATGTGTTCATTCAATTTTTCTCTTTTTTTAAGCATTAACTCCTACAAGGCCTGTTAATGGGCTGGGAGCAGGGGTAGTTCTGGGGCACCTGAGGAAGAGGGAAAAGTCAGACAGAGGGGTCACTGGTTTATAATTCCTGTCTTCCAATCCTGTTACAGATGGAAATGTGATTGCAGGTGCAAGAGCATTCAGTGCCCATGCAGCTGTAGAAGGCAAAGCTGAGGTATTGTCAGCTGTCCTCTGGTTATGTTTTCTTGCAGACCCCTACGACCAGGCCGTCATCGCCGCCGACGAGGTGAAGGAGGAGGAGCCTGAACCCTTCCAGAAGATTGGGCCAAGTAAGAGTTATAATTGTTTCAAATAAAAAGGAAAGCTCAGGGGTTCACACCTGTCTTTGGCTGCATACCTCTAGAAAAAGCCGGAAGCACTGCATTGCACAAAGGGGTTGGGATTTGGGTGCTCACAGATATGTTCAGGCTCAAAGCACCATCAAACACCAACAGCCCTAGCCCTGAGAACTGCAGCTTGGAGATTCATTCATACTGCCTTTGTGGTGGATCCTCAAACAGAGCAGGGGGAAACAGAGAGAGCATCAGTTTTTGCCAAAGCATTTCTCTGAATTTTCCATTTTGGAAACAATCTATTATCCATGGATTTTCCTTTGTCTTGCCGATTTTTGCCTGTTCTGTAGTGCCAGCACTGGCAAGAGGAGGAGGAGGAGGAGGTGTCAGTGTGTGGTTATTTCATTATTTCCAGTATAATAAAAAAGCAGGAATGAGCACAGTTACTCCAGAAAATCCCCTTGTCCTGCAAGAGACCTCCACAATCCCAAACAAAAGTTCTCAAATACTTGAATTTGACTGTTCATTTCCTGGTTTGACTGTTCTATTGTCCACACATCTCAAACTTCCTGTAACCAGAGGACAGAACTGTGTCACCTGTAATAAGACTTTAGAACTGGATTCTCTGCCTTGTTTTGCACACTTACTTGCTGTCATTTTGGGGTAATCTCCTGCAGTTTATTCAGTTCTACTGGACTTTTTATGCTTGATCCATCCTTCTGTTTTGAACTGTTTCCTTTCTTGGGAAAAAGACATGTGGATTACAGAGCAGGCGAGTTCCACATGCATGAGGAATGTTTGTGTCACCTGACCAGTTTCTCTGTAAAAATACTGGGGGTTGTGTGAGAAGGCTGCTCTCCTTCCTGACCTTTGTCCTTTTCATTTCACAGAAACTGGCAATTACACCTGTGAGTTCTGTGGCAAGCAGTACAAGTACTACACTCCCTACCAAGAGCACGTGGCTCTGCACGCCCCCATCAGTGAGTATTTGCTGCAGGGCTGGCCTGCTGCAGACTGGCACCTCCAGGGGCTGTGGGGACCAGGCTGGCAGGAATGACTTCACTCTTGGGGATCCTTCCACTGGAGCTGTGGCATTGCAGGACATGGATCATGGGCACTGTAAAGCTGAGCTAGGATCCCCTCTCACAGGGACACTGTTAGGTCTGGAATGTCTCCGAGCTCCTACCCCAGTCCATGGAATTCTACCCATGTTCCTTATGGGCTTGATGGTTTAGGCTCTTGTTTAACTGAAGTGATGCACAAAATTTTTATACTCCCTTAAATAATAACTGAACATACATGTTAGGGAAGAAGCATCTTTTTATGAGCTTCTGGGGAATTATTTCAAGCAGTGAGTTAGAACTGGTTTCAAAATCATTAAATTACCTCAGCAGCTTGCTACTAAATCACACTCAATAAATGATTTATTTCAGGGTGCTCAGGACTAGGCAGCTGTCAGCAAACTGCATGGCACTGTGGTCCGCACTCCCCACACAAAATGGAGGCTTTAACAAGCAGTTTGGTGTAATTCAGTGCAAAATATTACTAAACATGTTGAGAGAAATTTTAGCTACCTGCTGGATTTGAATAGTTTAAAAGTCTGCAGAGAAGTTCTTTACAGCTGAACTTCCTGCTCCCTTCCCAGCGCTGCTCTGAGTTTTGCTGAGTGCCCGGGCTGTCCTGCTCCAGGGTTTGGGATGACGGAGAGGAGGGATGAGCTCAGCTCGTCAGCCTGCAGCTGCAGCCGGCAGGGGGCGCTTCCACCCCAAAATCACCTGCAATCGCGTTTTTAAGGGATGATAGTGAGGCACCCTTGGATTTATGGGAGCATGGTCCGCCAGACTGTCACTTCTAAGATTTGGTGGCTCTTGACAGGTGCCATGCAGTTCTCTGAAGCTTGGATATGGTCCATGGTAGAAGGTGCAGGGCATAAAATACATGTCCAACATCATCATCACAAATCTTGTTATCTACCATGCACACATTACAGTTATTCCTGTGCTTCCCTCCCCCTGGAAGCTCCACCTCTTCCCTGAGGTGTTTTCAGCCCTCAGCAAAGCCACTGGTGACCAACAGTGAGTCCATCTCCTGACACAGAGGGGCCCTAGGACAGCAGGGCTCTGGGGTCTCTGCTGCCCCAGCACAGAGCTCAGGAGCAGTGTGCTGTGAGCAACGGAGCTTTGCTCAGCTCTAGATAATTCTTATCTTCCCAATGCTCCCCATTTCAAGGGGATTTATCGCCACTGATGTCTTTCCACCTTCCCAACCAGCTGTAGTAATAGCTGAGCTGTTGGTTCCAGTCCAGGCTGACCAGCAGAAGACAAACTGCAGCCTTGTTTCTCTGGGAGGAGTGTGCTTCCAGTGGGCCCTGTAGTTCCAGTGTCCCCCCCGACCCCAGGCCCTGCCCCTCTCCTGGCAGAGGCAGCTCAGGCTCCTGCCTGATTGTGTGTGGCTCCTGGGAGCCAGTTCTGGAGGAGGAGGCATGTTCTGGGCACTGGGTTGGAAGCCATTCTTGCACCATGGTTTTTGCAGCAAAAGAAAAGAAGCTGCCCCTGCTGCAGGCTAGGTCAGCAGTCCCTGAGCTGTGCAGATGGGTTTCCAGTCCTTTCAAGTATCTTTAACTATGAGAACACTCAAGACCAGATCAAGATAGTATTTTCATAAGGTTTAACCCCCTCCCCATAAACTTTTCTTTTTCCTTTTTTTTTTTTTAACCTCTTTTTTCCTCTTCTAGTTCCCATGATCAGTAAGATTTATGACTTACAATGACAAGCCACTAACCCTGATGAGGATCCAGGAGAGGGCATGATGAGCTCCCAGGGCAGGCTGGCCAGTACGTCCTCACACCTTTCTAATGCTCAGACTCTGTTCTTCCCAAAATCCAAGGTCATGTGAGGCAGCTGTTAACACCTGACTTTTCAAAAGCACAGCTGGCTTTTCTTGGATCCTTGCAGTCAGAAGAAGTAAAGCTGAGACTGTGTCTTTACCCTGGTCTCATTCTTCTGATTAAAAGGCAAATTTAATCATAATGGGAATGCGTGAAGAAAGCCCTTCAGCATCACCAGTTCAGCTTTCTGGGTCTCTGCTTGAGTGCAAGCTTCCCTTCCGGAGCCTGTGTTTCTGGTTTTCTGGTCATAGTGAATGAAAAGCCTTTGGAAATGAGGAAAAAAAGGAATGATATCCTGCAGCTTCAACAGCATCTTGCAGGATAATTTCTGGTCAGTGCTGCTGGATAGCTGCTGTCTGGGAAAGAGCTCTGTTGCGGGCTTTCCTGGAATTGTTAATGCCAAATGTCTCCTTCCAAAGTTCCCTTTACTGAGTGAGGAATAGGGGTTTTTTCATAAGATTAGAACTGAGCTATGACTCTTTAAAAATATTTTTCTTATGCTGTTTCTGTCAAAATATTCACTCTTTCAAAGAAGGCTGTCAGAAGACGTTTCCAAAAAATAAAAGTGAATTGTAGGCATATTCCTTGTCCCAGTTTTAGAAACCTTTCTGAACAGAGATTCATGGGGAGGGTTTGGAGATGCTTCTGTCCTCCTTCAGGCTCTACTGCTCTGTAAGATGGAGCTGATTGAACCACGTTTGCTGGGGCTGGGCTTGCTCAGAAGCATGGAGAGATACTGTTCAGGGCATGAAGTGACAGAACAGGGGGAATGGCTTCACACTGTTAGAGGATGGGGTTAGATGGGATTTTGGGAAGAAATTCCAAGTATCCAGTTAGGAATTGGGTGGTCAGGCCCTGGCACAGGATGCCTACAGAAGCTGTGGCTGCCCCTGCATCCCTGGCAGTGTCCAAGGCCAGGTTGGATGGGGCTTGGAGAGACCTGGGATAGTGGAAGGTGTCCCTGCCCATGGCAGGGGGGTTGACAAGATGATCTTTAAGGTCTGTTCCAACACAAAGCAATCTCAGATTCTGTAACTCTGTCATGAGTTTGCAGTGCAGAGAAAATCTGGGGCACCTGGGAGGTGAACTTGTTATAAATGCACCAGGAGTGGCATTGAGCTTGGTGAGTCAGGCTCAGGAGTGTGTATTCACCTCTGCCTGCTACCTGCAGATATGGCCTTAAACTCCAGGGTCATGGAAGGATGGAGAGAGAGCAGTAAAACCAGCACAGCTCTCCATGGCTCTGCTTCCAGGATGGAATTCTGAAGTGATGTCAGGGCCCTGAGAGTACTCAGAGCTTTGAAAGGCCCTGAGCAGCCTCTGCATGGGGCTGTGCCCACAGCCACACTCATGTTCCAGCCCAGCTCTGAGCCACACACCTTGCCTGAGCTGCTCTGTAGGATCTTGATCTCAGCTCAGTCGTGGACGTGGCCCTGCCTGACTGTGAGTCCCGTGGGTTTGTAGCCCTACCCACAACTGCATTCCCACGTTGATGTCGACCCCGTCTGGGCACGCTGGAGCTTGCTGAGGATCACTGGTCCTGGTTAACCTCACCAGAGCTGATCCTGCTGCTGACCTGTGGATTGACTTGCCAACCTGGCCACACAATGTCTCATTGCCATGAACTTCCTGATGACCTGGACTCGTGATTGAAGCTGGCTGTCACCTCTGGGTCTTGCTCACTTCGCTCAAGGTCTGTGGGATGGGCCCTGCCATCCCTGGGATCGTTCTTGGGCTCTCCAGGGGACAGTCAGACCTACACTCACCCTGAAATACTCAAGAAAGTTCATCAAGGCTTGCTACTTGATTCCTTTCTGTATTGAATGCACACTGGATACAGTGCTTAAATTCAGTGTGTCATTACGGCAGCTGCCATTTTGGTAGTACAGCTGGTTTCCACACAGACCCTGCCTAACAGGAACAAAACAGCTCCAGATTCCAGTTGGATGATGTATCTTTGCTTCCTCCAGTTCAGTGAGGGTAATCTGTGAGTTCAGGTGCTTTTCCCAGTCTGATCCCACAATCTTTTAGCAACAGGCTCCGCCTGTTTGTGTGTATAAAGACACACACTAAAAATTTGATAGGTTTGAGCAGAGGGTTTTTTCTGTGGAAAGACCTGTTTGCCATATCCAAGGTGTCTGCTCAGAGTATGGAATTTCAGGCCATTGTTAAGGAATCATTTTCCAACACATTCAGTGAAGACAGTTTTTTCTCTATAGGACATGGTGTAATTCTGTCTGAACCATCAAAATGGTTCCCTACCCATCCTGACAAGATATTTCTAAACAACTATCATATGCAAATTATTAACTAGAATTTTTACCTGGAAAATGTGATGTTGCTCAGACAATCTGGTCCCTGTTGTGGTGGTGCATCATGGTAGTGTTTGGGTTTGTGTGCCAGATTTTCTCCTTGCTGCCACAGCTTGCCAATCAGAGGACTTTAAGGTATTCCCAAAACCAGGAAAGCCAGGGAGGACCACTGTGATCTCTAGACTGCCTGGAGAAATGCATTCTGTAGGATTGACTTGATTGAAATGCATACAGATATGCTTTAGAGAGACATCTGATCTTGCTTTTGAGTGACGGAAAATGCAGCAATCTCATCAGGTAATTATTTTGATGAATTATTGCCTCCACTAAATTAAGACTAAAATTAGTCAGCTTTGAGCACTGGGTCCTATTTATAACCTTGTCTGCTCAGTGAAGGAGAACTAAGTTACTGAGTTTCTGTCCTTTCTAGACCTGGCCTAGCCTGCTCTCCAGGCCCTGGTTAAATCACAGGAGTGACTTGTGTTTCCGTAGTAAGCTCTGCTGTTCTTGGCCCTTGGTTATTCTCCTGTCTCCTCCTCCGAGTGTCCTCCAGTCTGTTCCCCACCCTTGGGCAGGGCAGGCAGCAGCACTGGGTCAGGAAGGATCTGAGAGCTGGCACTGCCTTCCTGATCCCCTTGGAAATTCCTGATTGCTTCCCAAGGAGCACCTCAGCCTTTCCAGCCACAGCTTCACCCTGGGAGCTCCTCTGCAGCCGTGCTGATCAAGCACAGCAGTGACCAAGCTCTTCCTGCTGCCAGGCTGAAGCCCCTGCTGTTCTCAGCATCTCCTGCATCAAGTGTGTCCTTCAGCACATCCTGGGCCATCCTGCAGGGCCCTGAGGTCTGACTGCAGAGCGTGCAGTGAGAATCAGCCTGCACATCACTGCATCTTCCACTGGCACAGGTCTCCGCTGCCTTCTGAGGGGGTTTGAAAAGCTCCACAGCAGCAGTTATGAGGTCAGCTGCCCACAGTGCTGTCTCCGGTCTAACTGCTGATTTTGAGGCCGGAAGTTTTTGTGGCCATTCAGCAACTCAGGATTTTCATTTTTAGAAACATCTTGGCCTTTTCATCAGCCTGAGGCTGTGAATTCCCCAGTGAAGGTGACTTTTCCAGAGTAGAGCAGAGGAACTGTGTGATGCTCTCTACCTGTGTTGCTCAGCCTTCAAAGGGAATTTGGAATCTGGTGAACTACAGACTGAACCTTTTTTTCCTAATGAACTGTTAGCTTCCTCCAGACTGATATTCCTTTGTCTGTCTTGCATTGCTGCTCAAAAGTCTCTTTCTGCCTAGTGTCAGATGGAGCAGCCTTCTCTATGGGGTCTCAGTTTGAAGACATACCGTTTGTTTCATCTGGGAGGAAGAAGAATAAATTTAGGAGGCCATTGAGAACTTTAGTCTTCAGGTCCCAGAGCAGTATCTGGGCTGCAGAGGATGTGCAGTGATGCTCTCTGTGTCTGGCACTGAAGAGTTGCTGATGGTTGTTTTTTGTGGCATTGATGGGGAATAAAGCAGCCATTAGTGGGAAGGGCCCTCATGGGAAGCAGATGACCCATAAGCTGGAAATTTTCATATCAGACTACATTTTTGCTGGCAGTTTAGCAGCAGCTGGAGGGGGATTTTCCATGGAGACTGAAAGGAAGTATAGAGAGCAAAATGAGCCTACTGCCTGTTTATCTGGCTGGAGAACAAGCAGAGGAGTATCCTGGCTAAACTGTGAGAAACCCAGTGCATAATCTCCTGCAGAACTACACGGACATGTGAGGAAATGTCAGCTTGGGGCTGTGTGAGCAAGTAAATCAAAACCCCTGGAACTGCAACCCCCTGTGAGTGTACACACTCCCAGTCCCCAGTGCCTCCTGATGAAGGTGAGAGCCAGTCACAGTCCAGGTCTGCAAAGTCTCCTGGGATTTTGGAAATGAGTATCCTATCCCAGCCTGGGGGACTTCTCTCCTGCCGTGTTTCAGAGTCAGGCTGTGGTGCTGCCGTGGTGTTCCCCTGAGAGCTGCTCAGTATGGGTAAGTATTTCTCACTCACACTGTGTAGGATGTGCAGGTGCTGCTGCTGTCCCTCCACCTTTAGGCATCCCACAGTATCACTGCAGAAATCACTAGCAGGGAGCTGGGACTGAGAGTTACTTTAACCTTCTTTGTTAATCACTAACCTTCTTTGTTAGTGATTTTTCATGACAGGTGTTTGGAGTGGGACTTGCAGCTTGAGGACCTATATCCAGATTTCCATAGAACAGGCCCCTTAGGAATGAAGGGAGTTCTTAGACAGTTTCTCCATTTTCAAAATGGTTTATTTAATCCATGTGGCTCAGACAAAGTGTTGTCCTCCTGAAGGTGTTTCAGATGACTTTTGGCATTGACAATTCCTGATGATCCTCACTGTGTGCTCCAGAGACCAAAACATAGATGTATTCAAAGAACATATCCCAGTAATATTCAGAATTTCTCCGCATGTCACCAGTCTGGAGATGGGACCAAAAGGCTTTACTCATTCTGCTTCCTGATTCCATTCCATTCCATTCCATTCCATTCCCAACAGTGCCCTTTCCTTTGTATTTGGTCAAAGAGACAATGAATGTAGCTGGCGGTCACTAGGATTTATTTGAGGCTCGAGAAACAGAGATGTAAACTTCTCCCTACTCAGAGCCCTGAGTAGTTTAGAAACCTGCTCACAAAATTCAACCCACAGAAATGGAGGCCAGAGCTGCAGGTGCCCCCAGCCAAGCCGTGGCAATCACACAGTGCTCCTGGATGGATGGGGTGATTCCTGCTGGAGGAGGAATGGGTTGGTCATGTGGCAGTTAGAGGTGTGGAAGGGAACTAACGAGCTTCACCAGTGTCCCCTGGCGTGAGGCGGGAGCCCAGCTCTGTCCCAGGGGCTCGGTGGATCAGCAGCTCCAGCAGGCCCTGCTCTGGGAGCTCCCTGGCTGTGCAGGCACTAGTTCTGAGTGTTCATATCCAGAGTTCTCTCGATCTCCACTCTTCGTGGCAGTGAAGACACAGACGAGCCAGTCCAGCAAAAAATCTCCGGCGTCCATAAACCGCTGTTCCACGCTCCTGCACCGCACCCCGTCCGGGGTCCCGCCCGCATCCCAATCCCAGATGTTCCGTGCTCCAAATTCCGGATCCCCAGGAAGCAAGGCCATCACAGGTACCAATTGCCTTTCAGCTTTCTGAACTGCTTACTGTCCAGTCCTGCCCCGGATAGGCTTTTGACCCTTCCTGGCCTCAGTCTGCTCCATCCATGACTGTCCCACAAAAGCTGCTCCCAGAAGCAGTTGAGAGAATTAGATCCTTTCTTATCTCTTCCCAGTGATAAGTTGTTATTTTTAAACATCATGGTAACCACAAGGTACAAAAGACCCTGTTTCAAATCCTGGTGTCACAAACTGAGAAGAGCTTCATGACAAGGATTGGTGTAATGGCTTGTCAAGAATGGGGGTTTTTCCTTGGTTTGCATGTTTGGCATTTACTGCTTGTTTCACTCAAGGTGATGTTTTCAGGACTAGGCCTGTGCCTTTGGAAGTAAAATGGAGTACAGGTGTCTTCACAATGCTCCATTCCCCACAGGAACCTCAGAGAGAAAACAATATTACAGAACCATTACTGAGGAGTTAGGAAATGCAAGTTAGGATTGATCCTCCCATTGTCTCAGTTTCCTCCTTCCGAACAAGATCAAGCTTAAAAAAAAAATAAAATAAAAGAAAGCACAGACTACCGAAAAATAAGTTAATAAATAGAGTGTGAAACATAGTGTGCTATGTGGGGTCCACTGGGAAGCACTCTTTTAAGACTGTGGGATGGATGGTAGAGATTCCATCTGAGTGCAGAAGAAGGGTTGGTCAATCAGTTAGTGTTTAAACACCCCTAGAACATCTGACATGGACAGATGCTGAATGTGAGAGGTGGCTGTGATGGGAAAGGTCATGGATGCTGAACAAGGATGGGTTTTATCCGCAGCTGCCAAGGACTTGGTCCGTACAGATAATTTTACTTCACATTCAAAAGGTTCTAATACAGGAAGAGAGAACAGAGCTGCCCTCTTAGTGTGGGAAGGGCACAGTAAGACCAAGCAGGTGCATTAAACCAGATTTTTCTTACTGCCAGACTTGGGGGATGTTTTGGGGGGAAGCTGAGGGATGAAGGCAAAACCACCATGCAAGTTCTTTACAAAGGTCTGTGGAGACCTTCATCTCACTTCCACTTGTGACATAAGCCAGGACTTGAACCTGGGTCTCTTGGGAGGGATGGGTTGACCCAAACCATTTTGTCACCATCTAATTTTCCTGTTATTTAAGGCCTCTTGTTTATATTATTTATCTGTCAAGATAGCTAATGCCTCCAGTTCCTTTTCAGCTCTGTTTGATGTGTTTCTGTTTCAGTTGATTTGGTTACCAAGTTTGCTTGTTCTCCTGAATTTTAGGAATCAGGAGTGTAGTTGATTGAGAGTTTCAGAAGCCTGCTCAGGACTTGAAAGGGTCCACTGGGGACTGTCTGGGCCAAACTCCACAGGCTGGGCTCTTCCTGCAGTTCAGATCTCTGGTAGCCCCAAAGCCAATGATGTGAGCCATGCTGGAGCCTAGAGGCACATTGGCCTCTGCCAAGTCCTGACAGCAGTTGTGACCACTTCAGTGGTCTGCAGGAATAAAATCATGATCTGGCACTGGTTTTCAGGAGTCCCCATCACTCCTGAATGAAAGACTTGTGTGCCCAGTCCTGCCCAGTCTGCAAGCTGAGCCCAGCAGAGCCAGGCCAGGCCACGTCCGTGTGAACCCCTCGTGTGACAGTGAGCTCCAGAATGAGAGGGCAGGGCAAGGGTCTGTCCAGCACAGGCCACACACATTGCTTTGGCCAGTTCATTTTTTTTTTTAATCTCTAGTTTGAGCCACTACAGTAAATCCATTTGCCTGGATATTGCAAACCCTGTGAAGTGAGACAGGAGCTCATTGCACTGTTGAGCTGGCGCTGAGGGACACCAGCTTGAGCAGGGTGGCAGGCCCCGAGCTGTGCTGTGCAGTGATGCTTCAGGACTCTGTGGCTACTGCCAGGGGCAGGAGGCACCTGAGTCCAGTGGAGGAGCCCTCCCAGTACAGTCACTGGGAACTGCCCTGTGCTGTGGCTGCAGTGTGCAGAGCGGAGCCCTGCCAGGAGCAGGGCCAGCCTGCCTGGCCCTGTGGGGCTCTGAGAGCAGGGGCACTGTTGGGAAGCACAGAGACAGAGGATCTTCCACAGCTTTTCTAGACATGGTGGGCAGGCCCTGAGACAACCCTTCAGGCCTCTGCTTCAACATTTCCAGGAGGGTGTTTAGGAAGGGAATGCAGGTGACTGGGAAGCACAGGGGAAGCTGGCACAGTCCTTCTGTAGGGGACACTTTGGTGTGGTGCTGGGGCCCCAAGTTCAGTCTCAAGCTGGTCACCTGTGATCACATTCGTTGAGGGCTGCTTGTTGCCTTAAGGAAGAGTAAGATAAGGGTTGGGTTTTTTTGCAGGGGAGGAAGCCATAACCTTTCTGGTTCAGTCAGGACTGGTGTTCATGGGCTCCCTAAGAGCCAATCCAGGCCACCTCAGCCAGAAGGCATTCAAGAAAAATACCTACCTGTTACCCCTTCACTGAATCTGGCCCATTTGCCTCCAAAATGAGGTATTTGACCTTTCTGCTGTACTTAGGGTCTGTGATTATGTGGCACAGGAGCATGTCTTGCCTCCTGTCTGCCTGATTCTGCATCCAGTGTTGACCAGTCACCATCCCTGCTTTGTTCTCCACCCAGCAGAAAGTGCTTTCAGCAGAAGAGTGGAAGGCAAAGTGCAAAACAACTTTGAAGAAACAAACAGCAATTCCCAGAACTCCAGTGGTAAGTGGGGTCACCCCTTCCTTCTGCTTCCATGTTCCTCTCCAAGCAGGATCCAGCTGTGCTCAGTGAATGTTGATGTATTACGGGGTACCTTGTTTAAGCTTACAGGCAGCCAGCCCTCCTGGGGCAGTGCCTTATTCTCCCTCCTCCCCAGGTTCCTGGCACTCCAGCCCTGTCAAACAGGTGATGGGGGAATCCTGCTGCCAAGGACCAGGTACTTGAGCATAGATTTTTCAGAGGGGAGCCAAGATGTGGAGAAAGGATGGATGGAGATCAAGCAGTACTTGTGCTGTGTCTGTGTATCAGTGCAGTCCTGGTGGAGCAAAGAAAGACCTTTGCAAGCAGGAGAAGTTTGAGGACTGTGGCTAGAACAGCAGTGTGCAGGTTACAGTGATGCTGAGAGTGACAGTTTATTTAAATGTCACTGTAACCAATGTCCAGCTGTTTGTGCGGTCATTGTGCGGAGCTCACAGTGAATCAGACGTGTATGTGAGACCAAAACACACGTGCTGTAAGGAATGAAAATCCCTTCCACTTGTGCACTTTCCTTGCAGTGTTAAGTCCAAGTGGTAGTAACTGAACATAACCAGTGGCCTAGACAATTTTGTTCAGGTCCACCACCTATAGAGTTTTCTGTGCAAGGCTTTTATCCTGCCTTCGTATTGCCTGGCCTTCCAGTGGGCCACTACCATTCTTTATGCTCCCTAATTGGAGCAAAAGGGACAGACCAGATGAGACGTAATTTTGGTATCTTGCTGCAGAGATAAATAACATGCCAGCAGAAAAGCCTGGCCTCCCTCCATTCTCCATCCAAGAGAAGCAGAATAAGTGATGTTGGCAGTGACTCTGGCTGGAATGGAGAGGTAAAGGGTTGGATATCTCCCTGGAGCAAGTTACACAGTGTCTGTTGGGGGTTGTGTCTGCCTCAGAAGCAAGTAAAGGGCTTCCTGGAACCATGTTGAAAAAGCAGGGATGTGGTGTTGGAAAACCCATGTATGGTAGCAGAGTGGGTGATGGGAAATGGGGGAAAAATGTTTGTTGCTAAAATACTGTATGTTGTGTTTTGGGGAACAATCCTGTACTAATCCATCATTCACCACAATTGCAGCTGGTCATTCGGGGACAGAGAAACCTAAAGAAAAGAGGTGTAAGCAGAACCCATCAGGTGAGCTTGTCTCTGTTTCAGGCCCTTAGTCCTGTTCCTGCTGGACAGTCAGGAGTCCTTGGGGCTGCCCGGGCGCTGGTCAGCCTGTCTGTCAGACATGACTCAAGGCAGGGTAGTCACCGACTACCAGAGTTCCCAGGCTGGAGTCCTGGATGTGGCCCTGGCCTATCAGCAGCTTGTGTCTTGTCTTCTGTGGGTACTGTCAGTGTTTTAAAGGGTTTCAAAGCCTTTCAGTGCACATCTGTAAATGCCAATACAACACTTTGGGCCCTGACTCCTCTGGAGCCCTTGAGAAGCAGCAGCCTGAGATTTTATTCATGTCAAACCCTGTACAGCCAACAAAGGAAGGGCAGAAATATCTTCCTTCCTATCAGACAGCTCATTCCTGAAGCCAGGAAAGCTGCATTGTAAACCTGCTGGCTGCTCTTGTCAAGTTTTACAGGAGGGGAGATGAACCTGTAGCACGAACCTGTCCAGGAAGCACTGACAAGAAACACACACGAAGGGTGGCTGTACTGAACAGTGCAAGACTTCAGTTCTTTCTGAACTATTAAATGCTGACCCACTGTTGCTGTGACACATCTCCCAGACTCTCCCTGCCATCTCCTTGTATCAGCTCACATCACACTCATCCTTCTCAACCTGTTTCTTTCTGGACTTCAACATTTAAAGCACAGGAGTGAAAGTTCACAGCAAAAAACCAAAACAAAGCCAGAAATTCTAACAAGCTAAGTAGCAAGTCTCATGTGATTTGCTCGTCTTGTTTCTCTGCAAGGAGTGTTTCTGTCTGCACCACAGGTAGTGTCAGTTTTAGTGTCTCAGTCGAGGGCCTGGCAGGCTGCAGAGGAGTTGCAAGGTGTTCACCAAAACCTTTGATTGAGCCAGGAAACCTGAGGAACTCAAGTGAGCTGCCCAGGACTGGTTTGAGAGGAGTTGGGCTCTGGTTGGAAGCAGTTCCTTTCTGCAATAAGCAGCTGACATAGTCCTCAAAGCCAGCCTGGTGCCTGGGGATGTATAAATTTCTTCCCTTTTTCCTTCCCTTATGCTGCATCCTTTTTTCTTCCCTAACCCTGTTTTCCCCCTTTGGTTCCATTTTTGTTCTGCATCCTACATGTCCCATTCAGTGCTCTTTTCCAGCCCTTGCACCAAGTCGTTTCTCCTTTTATTCCTTACAGTTCTCGGGAATGGGCTCATTGACAGCAATCTGGGTGAGCATCACCAGTCCCTGAGTGTCACTGGTGGTCAGAGAGGCCCTGAAGGGCTCTGCATGCTCAGGTGTCCAGGCAGAGCTCTCTGTAGCTGCCTTTTGGAAGAGCTATGTCCTTGCCTCCCTGTTTTCCTTCTTCCCATGGCTGTGTCTCAGTGGGTGGGACAAACACCATGTGGCTCAGTGTCACATGTGGGATGGGAACTCTTGGGTGATTCCGGCACCATTGGCTTGTCCTCTCTTGGTCTCTAGCCAGCAGATTTCTCCCAAGCAGGGAAGCAGGTGGTGGTCATGTGGTGGGGAATGACAGAAGGACGGACACTTCTGTCCTCCCACTCCCATCTGCTGTTTGCTTGTCACCAAACTGCTGCTGTAAGGAACAGTCACCAGGTCTGGGAGGTAAATGTAGGTCCCAGCTGAGCAGCCAAGAGCTGTGTGGCTCGGCCTTGTTAAATGCCTGATGGCTCTTGCTCTCTGTGGGTCTCTGTGAGTTTTGTATCACAGGCTCGGATACAGAGATACCAAATGGAGCAACAGGATTTTTTTAGGCGACCCAGCTGGGGACATTCTGCTTTTTCCCTGTGTCACCATCCTGATTGCAATGGCGCAGACCCCTTAGTGTCTGGAGTGAGGGACAGGTTGAGCAGAGCAGGGAGGTCAGCAGCTAAAACCACTTAAAATACACCGGGGTGCAATGCTGTAGGGAGTGGGAATTCCTGAGTGGGAATAAGAATGGAACTACAATGGAAAATGTTGGATTTCAGATGTTTCTTCCCTATGCGCACAACTCCAGTCCTTGTCACAGTGAATGCAGGTCCCTGGCATCCTTATCTGTGTGACCTGCCATCTGGCTTCCTATAAAGCAGCAGCTCTGTGCTGTGTGGCAGACACTGCCTGATTTGAGTCCCAGCTTTGTCTCCAAGCAGGGTGGGATGGAGACAGGGAGTGGGTGAAGGACTCGAGCTGTCATCCACATTATGATTGGAGAGTGTCCTTTGTACTCATGGAAAAGGGTCTCCACAGCCACTTGAACTTGCTTTTTGATGAAACCTGGAAGTTCCACAGTGCTTTAAAAATAGCATCCTGCTAAAATGTTCCAATTGCTTCCTTCTGCTGCCTCAGGAGCACAGGCGGCAGTGGTCCCAGGTCACACAGAGCTTCTGTTCATCCACTTCTGAACTAAGGGAGGTCCAGAAAGCAGTGCCATGACCTGATCCTGAAGCATGGAATTGGCTCACTGGGATGAACGGCAGAAGCTGTTATTCCTTAGGGTGCCGTAAAGCTTTCGAGGGAACCCTGCCTGGCGGAGGTCATGCTGCCGACTCTTGACACACGCTCGGGTATTCTGGGTCTAAATTCTCAAGAGAACAAACAAAATTTCAAGGCCAGCTTGTGAAATGTAAAAGACAGTGATGATCAGCCTGAGCATGGGTAGGGAAATCCCTAGAAAGGGGCTGAGCGGAGTGTTGTGTGCCATAGTGAAGGTCACTGCCTTCCGTTTCATCCATGTGTGGTTGGAGAGGAGCCTTTGGCTGGGGCTGGGCCCTGCTCTGGTGCCCTCTGTCAGCACAGGCTTTGGGATTTCCTCGGGGTCACCCTTCCTCTGACTCCAGACAGGGACAATGGCCTTCCTCAGGGACAAGAACCGTCTCTAACTCAAGTGTTTCCAGCCTAATGCAACTTGAGCTGTTGTTTTGGGCACTATGGATGACTCTTTTGTGACATGAAGGCCGAGAGGAATTAAGGAAATTGTGAGAATCCGAGAAGTAAAATAAAAGCAAAAAAGGAGGAAAAAAAGCTCTTTAGTTTCAACACCTCCAGATACAGCCATCAAAGGGGAAATCTAATTGAAATTGTCAGTGTTTGTTGAAGTCTGAATTTGCTCAGTGTTACAGGTGTGAAAGAGAACAGTTAAAATTATGTAGGGAATTGGGAAATATTTTGAACTTTCGAGGTTGATTTAAGCTTTATAAATATGTCTCAATTTTATCTGCTGCTTTAGGGAACTATTACTATCAGAACTTCAAGTGCAACAACTTTTAGCATTTAGAGTTTTTAAAATATCAACACTTTTCATTCCTGTTTCCACAGGGAAGCTTTGCTTTCCAGCACTGTTTATTCTAGACTGGGGAGGGGGTCATAGGAAATGTCTTCTTCTTTTGAATCAGTTCGCATCGAGCTAAGATTGAGACCAAACAAATTTTATTTCCTACATTTGATTTAGAGTAAAAATTATTGGAAAAGCCCGAGAATCTCCCGTTGTCAGGATTTAAAGGACACAGGACTAGATTTTAAGCATGGATTTTCATAAATCACAAGCTTTCTTCCCTGGTGTGGTCATACATCCCCTTCTGCTCATCCCCTGTAGTCCAGCCATCACTCAGCCCATCTGGGGGGGTTTCTGCTGGAGAGACAGCACTTTTAGCATAACTGTTTTGGTGGGTGAGTGCAGCTTTAGTGTTTGGGACATAATAATTCTTGATTACTGACAGCAGTGTGACATTAGCACAGCCAGCCCCCATGCCTCTGCCTCCTGATGTGCATCCAGCTGCCTCTCAGGCTCTGTCAGCACAAATACTACTTCCATTAACATTCATCTGGTAATTCTCTTTCTCATCTGTGGTTGGTTTGTGACTGCTGCAAGTCTCCATGGAGCTGGGTGAGCCAATGGCCAAATCTGAGGAGTGAGGAAAAGGGGAATGGGGGGTTATTCTGTGAGCTCCCACTCTGTGCACAGCACAGGGGATACTGATGATAGGGCAACACAATTGCATAAATAGACAGAGCTGCATTTTCAAAGCAGCCTGAAGTGCTGTGCCCAGAAGGAGGGTCAGCAGCTGAGTCCAATTCCCACCAGGAGAATGAGAGTCACACAGGGAGAGGTTCAGTTAAGAAAGTGTCACTTTGCTTGGTTGCATAAATAAGTCACTGTGTCCACTGGGCATTTCTGTGGAATTGAGGTTTCTAGGAATGAACTGTTTATTTCTGGTGCCACATTCATTTAAGCTGTTCCAGACTTCTCACGTTCAACAGGCAACTTGCAGACAGGAAGAAATATATCTGGGTTAAAATAACCACTCAGCAGCCAGTCTCTGTGGGAGATATCCTGCCAATTGCTCCAGAGCCTTGGGACACCGGGGAAGAATTGAGGCAATCCGTATGAAAGCACTGAGGCAAGGAGCACTCAGCAGAACTGGGACACACAGCCAGGGATAGGGCTGTGCACTGCAGTCTGCAAGCACAGGCTGGGCTGGGCAGGGCATGGCCAAAAGAGTTCCTGAGAGAACTAAGTGTGCACAGAAAAACCTGAACTCTCATTTTGCCTGGAGAATCTGTGGAGGGAAAGATTACAAAGCCCCAATGCCAGGTGATTTATCATTAATCAGTCAAACTCTAGCATTTCTATGATTTTTGCCTGGATAGGTGGCTTTAGTGGAAGTGCCTGTGCTGTAACAGGGATCTGACAATACATGGATAAAAAAATTGTCAACTTACAAGTATGAAGACCAGAAAAATCCCAAGAGTCTTCCTTCACATAAAACAATGTTGTATTGAGTACGTGAACTGCTGTTTCATACTGACAGGGGTTTCCATGCGAGTAGGAAGCATAATGAGGACACTGTGTCAGCACTTCTGGCTGGAGAGCAGCCAGAGGTGGTGCTGAGAATTCCTTGAGCTGTTCTAAGTGTTCTGTGCCACTGCTGTGCCTGCTCCAGATCAGATTCTCTTCTAGGGGGGACAGTGAAGGTGGGGTTTGCCCCTCAAAAGCTCACATGCAGCTGGGCTGCTGCGACAGCCCTGGAATGCTTGGAAGCACGAACAGTGCCACAGGCATGCGTGTGTTCCGAATGAGCACGGCTCTTCCCAGAGCAGGGACCAAGCACACAGAGAGAAGGGTGCCCGGAGGAGCCTGCCCTGCTCAGCAGGGCTGGCTTAGGGACTTGTTTTGGTGAAGATCTTGCCCCAGGTACAGAGTTCAGCAGCTGCAGGAGAACCTGGAGCACCGCTGGTTGATCACAATGTGTGAAGTGATCAGCAGCATTCCATGTGAGCTCTTATGCATCCCCTTTCTACAGCACTGTTGTCGTGTCTTTGCCAAGCATCATCCATGCCTTCATCTCCATTCCTTATGGGCTGGCTCTGCCATCTGGAGCCCTCTTTAGCAGCTCAGGTCCTCAGCACGTTGGGATGTTTAGCAGGAAGTTGCTGTGCTTGACCCATGCAGTTCATGAGGGTGGTTTTCCTTCCAAGTAAACCGGGCCAAGTCTGTCAGAGAGCCCTGAGAGCCTCAGTCATTGATGTGCCAGCTCACAGCCTTGGACCTGGGACCCTTCTAGAAATGCTCTGAGTCCATGACTGAATATTTAACATTAATAATTAGTGATTTCTGCCCCCCTGCAGGGGTCTGACCCTAAAGGACCTCACCTGGGAAGTGTAGGAAACCACACATGGTCTGAGGTGCTGGGATCACTACTTCTGCTGCAGGGCACTGCAGGCTGGATGCAGACAATTCCTGGTAGCCCAAGGGGCAGCCAGCACCCGATTTTCAGTCAGACCTTACAGAAAGGCAACCTGCAAGGTGTGCTGCATAGGAAATGTGCATTCTCAGCCTGAAGTAACTGCACTCCTTGGGAACTCTCTCCTTTGGCATCCAGGGAGAGTGAAATGCCCTGGTTTTCCCTCCCAGCTTTAGTTAAAAGAAGCTGCATGGTGAAACCGGGAATTTGCATCTGTAGCACCAAAGAAAGCCTTTGTAAAGGGTTTTTTGCCCCGTGGGTTTTCTTTGCTGCTCTCCCCCCATCATTTCCATTGCTGTAGCATTGGGCACATGTTAAAATCTCTGGACATTTTAAATTGGACAGGAAAGGTACAGAACCCTGGCCATGAGAAATTGAGCAAGGGAGTGAAAATGGACATGTTGGACATGGTGGAATTTGTGGTAAATGGAGCTCCCATCATGCCCTGCCCTGGATAACTCTGGAAGTGTGGAGTAGGGATAAGGAGCAGGGAGCAGATAGGCAGAGCTGTGTAGAATGCAGCGAGGTCTCTGCCAGTCTCAATATTTAAATCTCTTTCTTTTTTGCAGAAACCGCAAGTCCCCTGATTTCAAATCCTTTCCCGCTTTTACAAAGTAAGTGTGATGGATGTCTGTGGTGGTAAAGGCAGGGACTGCCCTCCTGCAGCCCTGCTGCCCTGCCCTCTGAGCAATTTTCATCAATAAGTGCTTTTTTATTATGAGTCCAGGTGTCAAAGAATAAAGTGCCTTCCGTTCTGTGGCTCTGGTGTCAGATTTAAATGCAACAGAAATCCTCCAGCGTGTTTCCATGCAGTCTGGGGCTGCCAAATCATTTCATATTCAGTCTTCAGGGAGTTTTTTGTGAGCGTATTCTGAGACCAAGATTTGAAAATGAACCCATATTTAAGTTACATTTACACACAGAAAAACTTTTCATCAGGGCTCTCTGCTCAGTAAACACCTGCACAGTTCCCTGTGGCCTGGGAGCACGGATTGGAAACAAGGAAGCGAGCGGGACGGGAGAGAGGGCAGGTCTGGGATGGGTGGACAGGTGGTCTCTGCTGGAGATTCTGCCCTGTGGCCTTGATGCTTTCAGCAGGTGGAGCTTCTTTGCCTTGCAGTGTGTTTGGTTCCTGACACTGGGATTTTGGGGTGATACCCTCTCTGCCAGCATGGTGATGCGAGCCAGCCCTCCCTGAGTGCTGCACCCTGAGTGTGGCCACGGGTGGTGGGACAGGTGTTCTTCCTCTTCTTACAAACCTGAGAGAGAAGCAAGGGCTTTATTCAGAACATGAGTTCATGCTGGAAGAGAAATTTGATTAATGCCAAGACATTTGACAAGGGTGGTGAATTTGCGACTCCCCTTTTCCAAACATGCTCCAGAGCACCTTGTTACCTCTTACTGTCTGAGCTGGCTGCAAGTGACAGAAGTTCTGTTTTCAAGAAACTTCCACTGATTTTGGGGTGTGCTGGTGTTTTTGTAGGAGCCTGCTACTGATTCTCCTGCCTTGTCTCATGGGTTTGTGTCAAAGGGAAAGTGCAATTACACTGTTAGTAAAGCTAAAGCAAATGGAAACGTTGGGTGGAGAAGTTTTCCTCACAGTTATTCTGCATTTGTTTTTCACCAAGATGTAGACAGAAATGTTGCAATGTGGGTATTTTCTGCTGAGGAAGGAGCAGTCCCTGCTGAGCCATGGTGCCACTGTCAGTGACACTGTCAGCCTGTCACTGCACAAGCTCCTCAGGGCGCTTGCTGTTGAAACTTTCTGTTAAAGCTCTCAACTCCTGTTCACTTCTGGCTTTGGACCAGGCTCTGCTCTTTTCCCTGGCTTAAATGTGGCAATGAGAGTTAACATGGGAATTAGAGTGATTTATTTAACCTAAGCACAGGCACTGGTTTTCCTCTGCCTTGGCTCACACAGCTGCAGCCTTGCTCTGGGGCCTTGCTCACTGGGTAAAGCACTAATGAAAGTGTCTAATTATAGCCTTGGGGAAAGATGTTTTAAATTGTGCAAGCAGATGTGAATGTTAGTTCTGTGTGGCTCAGAAAACTGAAGAGGTTTCAACAGCTGCTGGTTGAAACCTCCTCTCAGAAAACACCTCCACGAGCACAGGGGGCTTGTGGGCAGCAGAGAGGGGCCCAGCTTCCCTTGTACAACCACCAGCTGGAAGCAGAAGGACAGAGAGCAAAAGAGGAGACCTGGGGGCCCTTTGCTGAGTTCAGCCCACCTGAAGGAGAGCAGATCCCTCTGGATGCATAAACCTAAGCCTGAGTAAGGAAGAGCTGAAATTCCAGGGGGGAAGACAAGTAGAGGTCCTGCAGTGGTGGGAGGGGCTGTGCTCCTAGGAAGGAGAATGGGGCACAGGTGTGGCTCAGATGCGTGTGCAGAGCAGTTTTGACAACTTTTCCAGTTAAAGTTGCAAGAGAAATCAAAGGGAGGAAGATTTACTGGATTACCAGCCCAGGTGAACAGTTCTTTTCCAGCAGTGACTTTTCCCTGGTTTGGGATACAGATTGCCTCTTTCTTCTCTCCACCTTCCAGATCCCTCTTCCTCTTCTAGCCCTGGCACATCCCACCCTCCTTCCAGCCAGCCTGACTGTTCCCAGCTCTGCACTCTGGAGCATGAGGGGCTCAGGAGCTGAAAGCTCAGAAGGATGAGGGTTGAGAGAGCTCTGGGAAGTGAAGTGAGTTCATTCATTCCCATGAGGATTCTGCACATCCTCCCAAGCATTCCTTCCCCGGTCCTGGGAAAGACTTTGGAATTGTTGGGTGAATTTAAATTTTATGCTTATTTTTAACATAGCTCATTTTTATTTGTAGTAAACTTAGACTTCTGTATATCTTTGTCACAGAATTATTTAGAAAATGCTTTGGCATTTTCAGAACATGAAATTAGCTTTTGAAAGTAGGTGGCGATTTTGTTTCCAAAGTTGAATATTTCTGGAGTAGAACAGAAGGGTCATCTTTTGGAATTGACATGAAAATCAACACAATTTTTCTGAGAAGAATCACAAATGAGAGCCTTCACCAATTCACTGAGTGCACTGAGCATCCAGAGATTTGTGGTGCCAAAGGGAGGAGTTTGAGCTGTGGAAACATTGGTGGTCACAGTCTGCTGGATGCGGGTGGGAGAACCCAGAAGAGACTGGGCAGGGGTGAAGGGGAGCCAGGCAAGGGAAGAGCTCGGAAAATAGCACAGATCTGTGCTGATAAAATAGCTGGGAATACAGCAGGAGGGAGGTGAAGCATCTCAGGGAGACAAAGTGAGCTGAGAAGGAAATGTGAGTGAAACAGGAGAGCAAAATGAGTGTGGGAAATGTCCAGCTTGGAGAGTGCTGGCTGATGTGAGGTGTTTGCCTGCTGCTGAGGCTGTAACTGAGCTTGGGGAAGAGTTGTGCTGGAAACCTGCTCCCAGGGCAGCTGGGGGCTTGTGTGGGGGCAGAGAAGGGCCCTGGGACTGCAGTTCCCCCCCTGCCTCTTCCTCTGCACTGCAGGCAGAGGTGGCAGCAGGGAGTGCAGATGTCTGCACATGAGAGCTGCCCGTGTCCAGGGGACTGCAGGGTGGCATCTGCAGCTGGCAGCCTTGCACTGAGAGGTACAGCAGGGTCTGTTCTCCCCTCTGGTGGAGAGGCAGGGGCTCCAGCAGAGCAGAGGGGCAAGAGAGAGAGAGGGGGTCACACAGCTCTTCTGACCTGCCAGGGGCCTGTCAGCAGCAGTCAGCAGGCTCTGAGAAGTGTGACTGCTTTCATTAGATTATTCACACGTTAATTTTGACACCTGAAGGGGCAGTCAGGCCCCCTCAGTTTCAGATGTTTCCATCTGAGCAGTTTTGGCTCCATGAGCAGCAGAGGCGTGTCTGTAACACAAGTCACTGGCATTGAAATACGAGCCTAAGAGGGATGGTTTGTACCCACAAGGAGCCTTCTCCTCTCTGACAATTAAAAATAAGTCTAAACAATTAGATTGCATTGTATCTGTTGTGGCATTGTACCACAGCTACCTAACTAGTGATGATTTCAGCAGACACAGCCAGTCCATGTTGAGTCCCAAGGACTAAAATCCCTTGGACGGCCACTCAGCTGTCCAAGGCTTCTCTTTTTTCCACAAGCACAGTTACTTAAGTACTGAATTTCCAAACTTCCATGCTGCAGCAAAGCCCAGGAGCAGCATCACAAGCAGACATAGTGAGTTAAAGCATTGAGCACAAATCCAGACAAAGCTGGCTCCATAATTTCAGAGGCTGTAGGTTCTGTGGGAAAGCTTTAACCTCACAGCATAAAAGTACAGCTTATAAAAACTTGCTCATGCTCTTTCTTATATTTTTTTTCCTCACGATTCTTGTAGCCTTAAGGTGGATTCTGGGGTTTGCTCCCTGAGATAGACTTCTCACAGGATATAGGCAGCCTTGTGCTTCTCTGGGTTTTGGTTCTTCTATCCTGGGTACTGGTGCTTCTGCTTATTCATTGATACAGAATATGTTTTTCCCTTTGAACTTAGATCTAGACTTCTGAAATATGGTAGAAATAGACCCTGCTCCGTGTGTGTGCCAGGCATTTGTATCCAAAATTGTTCATATGCCAAATGTGTTTGTCCTTTCTGCTGCTCCAGGACAAAATGCCCCAGTGAGAGGTGGCAGTGCTGGTGTGGCTGCAGGGACAGAGGCAAACTGCCAAATGTTCCCAAATATCAGCATCATAGTTGGAGATCACATCTGTCAACCAGTACCCTACTGATACTGTTTAAACAGGCAACTGCAAACATTTGCTGTTGGGTTAATTCAGTGGAAAAAATGCACTTTCAACATAGAACGGAGCTAAATGTATCTTTCAGCTCACGAGGGAGCTCTGCACCCAGCTCTTTCCTCACTCCAGCTCATCCATATTGCTCTGGCACATGGCTCTCCTGCTCTGCTCTCAGCCTTCAGGCACAGCCCTGGTTCCTGTGCTCCCTGCCCTCCATCTCTGCTTCCCTGGCATCCTGCTGCCACCCAGCCCCGTGACACTCACCAGTCCCTGGTCTCACTGCACCTGGTGACAGCCACAAAGCCCCAGTGAGTTCCCCCCATGGCACTGCTCCACCCCCAGCCTCTGACTACAGCGTTTGTCACAACCCGATGCCCCTTGTCTCACTCAGGAAAGGCAGCAGACACTGGAATTGGACAGAACCGGAGGGAAGATAAATCCACCAGGCTTTACTCACTGGCACAAAAATAGCAGGGATACGCTCAAGGCAGGCTGCAGCAGCCTGGGTGAGCAGCCCCCGGCCAGTGTGCAGCTTCCCGAAGAAACCCTTGTGCAGATCCCTGAGATGCCCACGCACAGCAGCAAGTACTTCCCCTAGAGCTCTGCCTGTGCCCTGGCAATGAAGTGCAGCAGCAGGAGGAGGTGCCCAGCCCAGCCCAGCCACGCCCAGGAGGCAGAGCCGTGCTCCCTGCCCTGCTCCCTGCAGAGCCGCTGTGCCCCGCAGCTGAACTCACTGAGGTATGCACCTGTGCTGCTTCCCTGCAGACTCTGTGTAATTCTTCTGAACTGATTTCTCCCAAACAGAGCCTTACACCTGTGGAGCTTGTGGAATCCAGTTCCAGTTTTATAACAATCTCCTGGAGCACATGCAGTCCCACGCAGGTAAGCTGGGCACTTCGACTTGCTGCAAGCAGAGAATTAAATTCTGTGCTGCTGCCTGGTGCTGACCCCGATGTGTGTCCATAGAATTCTCAATGCTCCCCATTCCCACAGCCCCAGTCATTTCACCTGCAACAAACACAGTCATCCCTCAAAGGCTGGAGCACATAGGCTCAGGGTGTATTGTAAACATTGCTCCTTTCCATAGGGAGAGAGGGAATGTGCCATGCTAGCTCAGAGTCCATCTCACTGCTCCTTGCCTTTATCCAGAGCTGTCCAGGGAATCCTCATTGCATAAGCTCCTACAGCAAGTTAAATCCCCCCTCGTGCCAAAGATGTGGCTCTCATGGAAGCAAACAAACCAAAAACATTTGGAGGGCAGCCGAGCCTTTGCCCACACAAGTCCTGTCCTGTGCCTGTGTCTCCTGGAGTTCTACAAAGGACTGAAATGTGTTCTCGGAAGAAGAATTTGCCATTTCAGCAGCTGTGTTCAGTTCCCTCTCAGCCACCTACAAATGAGAATTCTTAGGAATCGTTCCAGTGCTTTGTTTCTAAGCCACTGTTTTTGTTTCCTGTCTTGATACATAAGAGACAATTTTAAAATTTCAAAGCCAAACCTATTTCAAAAACACCATTCAACATATTCAAAAATGTAGAAACAGAATTAATTTTATACTGGCAGATTTTTTCTTTTTCTTTTCTTCTTGAATAAAAATTCACGTGGACTAACACAATTTTAAGAATAATTAAATCCCCTTTGTCAGACCTGTGTTCTACAACAGACAGCTGCTGTGTTGCGATGCAGGTGCAGTGCAGGGCCTGAGGAAATTGGCACAGGAGGACAAGAGGCTTGAGGAAAAGCATCTTTTCCTTTCTGTAACAATAATGTTAATCAAAGTTCTTATCTTGCTCTCTGTTTTAGTTTAAGTCCTAATTTTAGTAGTGTTACTTGAGTTCTTCATCCGTGAGGTTCCTCTATTCCATTTCAGTTCCTGTCGGCAAATCTTAGTGCAGGCTTTGTGTGTTGTACAGCAGCTACTTTACTTATCATCTGTGTAATGTTACAAAGAGACTTTGAGAGTGCTTTGCTAGCAGGAGGTGTGAGTTTGTGTTTCTGTTGGAGCATTGGGGTTCCTGTGGAGTCATGGGTCTCTGTGTTACCCCGAGGAGCAGTGGAGCTCTGCTCAGGGTAGGGCTGCCCTTACTCCCTGGCCTTGGGTTCTTGCTGGTTGGCCATGGCAGGTTCTGCTGCCTCCACACTGTGTCCTGACCATCCTGTTCTTGCTCTGGGCTCTGGTACTGAAATGCAGCATCTTGAGTTACAACTCTGGGTGGCACTGAGCATGAGAGCTGAGAGGACAAGGGCACCTCACGGCTGGGGTTGAGCTGCTCCAAGTCTTAAGCTAGCGCTTCCTGCAGCTTCCTCCTTGATTCTTCTTTACAAATGACCCATGGGGGTGGTGCTGAGAGCTCCCTGTGAGGGTGGGGAGGCCCTGGCACAGGGTGCCCGGAGAAGCTGTAGTTGCCCATCCCTGGAAGTGTCCAAGGCCAGGTGGGACAGGGCTTGGAACAACCTGGAATAGTGGAAGGTGTCCCTACCCATGGCAGGGGTGGGACTGGATGAGCTTTAAGGTCCCTTCCAACCCAGACCAGTCTGTGGTCCTGTGGTTGTTCACCTGGGTTACTTCGGCCACAGAACAGGGCTGGAGGGAGCAGTATCTGTGATTGGGCTCCTGTCATGTCAGAGCTCTGTGAATGGGTAAATCCCCTCTGCCCAGCTCGTGATTATTCTTGGTAAACTCAGTTTTCTCATTGCTCCATGATCTGTTTGCAAGTCCCTTCCTCTGCCTGGGTGCATCCTCCTGAAGTGTCACTGGTGCAGTGACAGCGAGGGTGTCCGTGTTTTCTTTGGCTGCTTTCTGCAGGCACCACCAAGGCTGTGCCCCGTGAAAGCCACTGTCCCTTCCTGTGGCCTCTCTGGCTGTGGTTCTTGGGGCAGCCCTGTGCTCACACCTCTCCCCTTCCTCCCTGTGTGCAGCTGGGGCGAGTGAGCGGTGTTTGCTGCTGTGGGATGAGGGCAACACCAAAACAGGCAGGAAAACTGCAGCCAGCGTTGGTGAGTGTCCAGCTCTGGGTGTTCTGTGTCAGCAGGCAGCACTGAAGGCACGCAGGGCCTGCAGTTGCCCTTGCAGCACTTTGTTGCCTTCAGGCTGACAGGAGGTTGTAGTGGGCTGAGGTTTGGTCTCTTTTCCCAGGGAACAACTGACAAGAGCAAGAGGAAACAGCCTCAAGTTGTTCCAGGGGAGGTTTAGACCAGAGGGGTTTTCAAGCACCCTGAGCCCAGGGCAGGGATGGAGTCACCATCCCTGGAAGTGCTCAGTGAAAACATGGATGTTGCACTTGGGGACATGGCTTAGTGGTGAATGTGCTGCTGGGCTGGTGGTTGGCCTGGATGATCTTAAAGGTGTTTTCCAGCCTAAACAAGTCTGTTATTCTGGGATTTCCATATCCAAGAAACACCATTGCCCCAGCATCTCTGAAGGCTGGGACCTTGCAGTGGTCAGCAGAACTGGTGGTACAGGATGCTCGGACTGGGGGCACAGGCATGGCAGTGGTTTGTCCTTGGTCGGGGAATGTTTCGTTACAGGGATGGAGAGAGCCAAGAAGCCTGTATGGGTCAAATGCTCCCTCAGTTCATGTGTTCAGCAGCCCAGTTTGGTTTGTCCTGTCTAATGCAGAGGGCTCATCTCTTCCAGTGGCTCTGCTGCCTCCCCCGGACCCTTCTCATGAGGGACAGTAGCCAAGGATGTGCTGCTGGCCTCCAGAAGCAAGATATACTGGCTCTTGAGTCATTCAGAGCGCTGAGCCCAGAGGCTGGAAGGTAATAAGGAGAGATTATAGCTTCATAAAGCAGCTACACAGTGAGAAGAAGCAATTAGAATGTAAATTGGGTGCTGAAAGGCAGAAATAGAACAGCAGAACACCAGGCAGAGGAATTTGTTCTGTAATTACACTGAACAATATACAGCTTTGACTCCCTTTAGAGTACTTTGTTCAGGTCGAGTGCTGCCATATAATGCCCTTCCTACAATCTAGGCCTGAAAAAACAAAAGGAGGACTAGGCTGAACCTGGATTAAAGGATTGGAGGCATGAAGAAAAATTAAGAACCATGATCTGTGTAGTTCACAGACTGCCTGATAAGGAAGATGAGGCTGAAATGTACAAATCTCATTAATGGCACACTGAATGCCAGCAGATACTTGTATATAATAAATCCTCTATTATTAGGAAATAGATTTTAAAAGAGTTAAGATGAGGAAGTACAGAGGGTTTCTCCCCTACCCATCCCTCACCAAGACAAGGAGGGCCTGAACCATGAGCAGAGTTAGTAGGCAACATCCAGCATTTTGCTTTGACCACCCACAGATATTTGGAGTTGAGGACACTGGTGACATTGGCTCAAGAACAATTAGTCTAGCAGATGCTGGGGGAAAGGTGTCACACCTGGTCACTGGTGCTCTCTGAGGCACCTCATGCTGTTCACATTCCTGCACACCTGCGAAGGCCAGCCTGTGCCTCCAGCCTGAGCATGGCAGCACTCCCTTGGTACCCAGCATGGTCAGGGAGCTCCCTGGGCACACACAGGCCCCAGGCGGTGCCAAACGCTGTCCTGGGTCGTGTCCTGTCCTTTCCTGGACTGCTGTGAGGTGTTGCCCCAGCCTGTGCCAATGCAGTGCCCACAGGTGACCGAGCTGCCTGTGCCTGTTGATGGGCAAGTGCCCAGCAGTGAAGGGCAGAGTTGCTTGTATTGGAGAGGACTTAGGAGGAGAGCACTGGAGCTCCATCACACCGCTGCTGGTCTTCGTGCTCTCCTAGCTTGCTAGCACACATGGAGGAGAGCAGCTCTGCCCTGCCCTATGTGTCCTCCTGGCCCTCCAGAGCAGCCTGGCAGAGCTGTGGGTGCCTCAAGGCACTGTTCCAACTTGTGCTCCTCTGTCCAGAGCACAGGGCAGGGTCACTGCACTCTGTGCTGGTATCCCCAGGCTGCAGGGGCTGCCACCTGAGCTGGCCAGTCTGCACTCCGTGTAAAATCACTGCAGAGTCGGTGACTCCAGGTGAGTTCAGGCCATGGTGGATCCATGGAGGAGGATCCAGTTCTGCCTGGTGAATGAGTGGCACCCCTGAGTGTAAAAGGAGCTCTAAGGGGCCACCTCAAAGAGAGGTGTGTCTGACAGGTGTCCAGAATTAGGTGTGATGAGTCCAACTGTGATGAGCAAATGGCATGTTCTGTTTTCCTTGGTTTTATTTCTGTCCTTCTGCTCAGCCTGGTCATCGGTCTCTCCATCTTTCTGCTTCCTCTTCCAGTCCATTTCATTGTGCATTGTTCCTTCACAGCCTGTTTCACAGCACCATTTCATAGTGAAGCGTACTAAGAACTAGAAAATTTCCTCTGGAGGGTGGGGAGAAATTCTTGGGGCACAGGAGAGGAAAAAACATGAATACAATACAGACTTTACTGATCTTGCTTGCCTTTTCTTGTAAGATCCCATCAGACTGGCAGCCAAAATGTTTAGCCCAGTTACATATGCAGAAATGGGAGCATGAACACAAAAACCTTGGGGGCACTTGGTGTCTGCAGCCTCAGGGTGGGATGGTCTTTGTTCCACCGTCCAGAAACTTTGGCTTTGTGTTTGCAGCCTGAGGCAGCAGTGAGAGCCCCAGAAGAGATGGGCCCTTGCTCTTCATGGGGAAGAAACCCGACCTGAAGCTTGCAATGAGACTCTTAATCCAGAGGACGTGAGCACAGCTGGAAAACCAAAGTGCTTCCCAGGGAGAACAGGGCAGCCACTTGCAGTGCAGGAAGAGGCAGGGAGTCTACAGAAGGATCAGTGTCTGTTCCACCTCATTTCAGAAGCAAATGAATGGCCTAAGTCAGGCTGAGCTTCCATTCCTCCTGATGTGCAGCTTCAGCTCCTCAGGAGACATTTCTCAGTGTGTGCTGGTGGCCTCAATGTCCCTGGTGCACAGAGAGACATGTGGCACATTTCAGCCACATTTTGAGAAGTGATAGGTTGTGAGTCCAAAGACAATTTCAGAGTCCCTGAGGGTGCTGCGCCAGCTCACTGAAAGCTGCCTAAAAGCCACAGAGAGTGTGGTAGGTTGTTGTCCCCTTAGTTAAAGGAACCCTACATTAATGCTGAGCAGTTGGGTAGTTTCCGCTTCTTTGTGCTTTGAGCTTTATTTTGTGCTTTTAACCCCTCCCTGTCTCTTGCCTCGCAGCTGACAATGAGAACAACATTGCCTCCAGCCAGCCCAGGTCACCTCTCCCTGTGGTTGAAGAAAAGTGGAAACCACAGCTCCAAAGAAATAATGCCAACAACAGTACGTAGCAGCTTCTCGCTTCGTCCCCATCCAACAGGTGCCTCAGGGGTGCAGCAGTGATGGACAGTGCACAAGGCCCTTGTCCTCACCAAACTGTGTTTGATTTCATCCTTAATTCATGTCCTACCTGGCAGAGCAGAGCACCTCTTTCCACTACAGGAGTGCTACAAAGAACCCTGAGGTGGTTGGAAAGGTTTGCGAGGAAGATGCATTTGGTAACTCCTGGAAGAAGTTAACTTCTGGTCCAAGGTCAGACTTCCTGGCCTGGAGTTAAAAAACTAATCCAGTCATCATGGTGTGACACAGGCACAGGGTGCCCAGAGCAGCTGTACTACCCCTGGATCCCTGGAAGTGTCCATGACCAAGTTGTACAGGGTTTGGAGCTACCTGGGATAGTGGGGGTGGCACTGGATGGGTTTTAGCATTCTTTCCAACCCAAACCAATTTGGGATACTGTGATTTGATGTCCATCTTTCCATCTGGGCTGAATGGTGTCTTATCCCCACAGCAGAGACAGGATGCAGATCTGCTCCCTGTTGCTCTGAGCAAGGCTTGTCTCTGGAAGTTCCTCTGTCCAGAAACCTTTGTCCCTTGGGGGGACAAATCCAAGGTTGGAGTTGTCTCTTCATGTTCCACCTCTTTGGGGATCTCTGAGAATTTTTCTGTGCCTTGTCCCCTGCTCTCTCCTGCTGCGGCGATGCTGATCTGGTCCTTTCTGTGCCCGCTTGTGTTTCCCTGCAGCGTCGGCGAGCGGCTCGGTGGGGAACAGCGCGATCCCGGAGAAGGAGCGGCAGAACATCGCCGAGAGGCTGCTGCGGGTGATGTGCACCGACCTCGGCGCACTCAGCGTGCTCAGCGGCAAGGAGTTCATCAAGCTGGCACAGACGCTGGTGGACAGCGGGGCTCGCTACGGTGCCTTCTCTGTCACCGAGATCCTGGGCAACTTCAACACCCTGGCTCTGAAGCACCTGCCGCGGATGTACAACCAGGTGAAGGTGAAAGTCACCTGTGCCCTGGGCAGCAACGCTTGCCTCGGCATCGGGGTCACCTGCCACTCGCAGAGCGTCGGCCCCGACTCCTGCTACATCCTCACCGCTTACCAGGTGGAAGGCAACCACATCAAGAGCTACGTCCTGGGCATCAAGGGCGTAGACATTCGAGACAATGGTGATTTTATCCACCACTGGGTGCAGAACGTGCTGTCGGAGTTTGTGATGTCAGAGATCAGGACGGTGTACGTGACGGACTGCAAGGTCAACTCCTCGGCGTTCTCCAAGGCGGGCATGTGCCTGCGCTGCTCGGCCTGTGCCTTGAACTCGGTGGTGCAGAGCGTGCTCAACAAGAGAACACTACAGGCTCGCAACATGCACGAGGTGATCGAGCTCCTGAATGTCTGTGAAGACCTGGCGGGGTCCACGGGCCTCTCGAAGGAGACCTTCGGTTCCCTGGAAGAGACCTCCCCGCCGCCCTGCTGGAACTCGGTCACCGACTCCCTGCTGCTCGTCCACGAGCGCTATGAGCAGATCTGCGAGTTCTACAGCAGGGCCAAGAAGATGAACCTCATCCAAAACCTGAACAAACACCTGCTCAGCAACCTGGCGGCCATCCTGGCACCCGTGAAACAGGCCGTGATCGAGCTGAGCAACGAGAGCCGGCCCACGCTGCAGCTGGTGCTGCCCACCTACGTCAAACTGGAGAAACTGTTCACTTCCAAAGCCAACGATGCTGGCGTGGTCAGCAAACTCTGTCACCTCTTCTTGGAGGCGCTGAAGGAGAACTTCAAAGTTCACTCGGCACACAAGGTAGCCATGATCTTGGACCCTCAGCAGAAGCTGCGGCCCGTCCCGCCCTACCAGCACGAAGAGATCATTGGCAAGGTCTGTGAGCTGATCAATGAGGTGAAAGAGTCCTGGGCAGAAGAAACAGAATTTGAACCTTCAACCAAGAAGCCTCGTGCAGCAGGGGAGGCCACGGCAGCTCAGGAAGAAGATTGGTTTGGAAAAAGTGAAGTCTATGATTATTTGCAAGAACCTCTCTTCCAGGCCACCCCTGATCTGTTTCAGTACTGGTCGTGTGTTACCCAAAAGCATACGAAACTAGCCAAGCTGGCCTTTTGGCTCTTAGCAGTGCCTGCTGTGGGTGCCAGGAGCGAATGTGTAAATATGTGTGAGCAGGCGCTCTTGATCAAAAGGAGGCGGCTACTCAGTCCAGAAGACATGAACAAACTCATGTTTTTGAAGTCCAACATGCTTTAAGACTGTCTTTTAATTAAAAACAAAACTTTAAAACACTGTTCCAAACAAAGAAAAAGAAATTTAAGTTCTAAACACTGTGGACCTCATTATGAATGCCCCTGGAAACCAAGTGCTTTTTTATATATATATAAAAATATAAATATATATAAAATTAAGTTTGAAAGGAAAGCTGAGCACAGGAGAGAGACAGCCCTCTGCCAGGAATGTGCTCCTTTCCATAGATAGTGTGTGGACTTGACAGACTTTCTAATGTTTTCAAGTGGGCAGACGAATGGGAGGCTGATGTTCTAAAGTCTTCAGGCAGCTGAGATCTAAAGTGACTTGAAGTTTCTTTTGTTTCTCCTCCACCCCACCTTTCCTCTTGTCCCCTGGGCCATCTTGCCGTGGATAATCAGACTCCATTGACCAGACCAGTTCTGCACTGGACTTTGCTCCTTTGAATAACTGTACACCTTGAGGGCACTTGGCTGCAGCCTTCTTGGCACGGTGTGCAAATCAGGGCAGCTGTGTTTCATCAACACCAGTATATTTAGAAATCAGGAAGGGAGGCTTTAAGGGTTTTGATTTTTAATTTTATTTTTAACCTTTCCATATCCTTTTTTTTCCAAAAACCAAAAGTTACTCCTCTGTCTCTACTCCCAGTTTTTAGTTTAACATGGCATCAAGTGATTATAAGCTTGATTTCAAACTAAGAAAAATGGTTCATGGCAGAAACTGTCTGTAGTTGTTACATTTCTTCACTTTATTTTCTTTTTACAGCAGAACTTCTTTTCTGAACTCCCAGTGTTAATTAGCTTTTCTGTGAATTTTGTACATCAGGTGTTCTCAAACTTAGTAGCCCATTTGCAATTAAATAATATTCTTGTGGGAATACAGGAGTTGTTTATGTGGCAAACCTAGAAACCAGGAAAAGCAAATGGTGACAGCACAGGTGGTTGTGGGCCACCAGTGAGCTTGGTCTGCCAGAGAACCCTTGTACCTAAAGTTTTTTGTTAAAAAGTGTCTCAGTGACACACAAACCATCTTCCCAAGGCCAAGGACAAACCAAGGTGTATGATTTTTCAGGGGAACAAAGCTCACCAGTTTTGTCAAACTGGGGTTTGAACGAAGCTAAGAGAAGTGCATGGGCTCAAAGATCCTTCTGAATGTAAGTGCTCCTAATTGAGTGCAAAGAATATCTTCCCATTTTTGTTTGGAATGGTTTCCTCTAGTGGCACGAATGTCTTTTTGATACCTACAGTGCATTACACTACTTATTCTGTTGCTGACCTGTTCTGGCTAGGAAGGCCACAGGCCCTGAAATGTTCACACATAACTGGCTCACCCCAAATACAATTAGAGATCCCCATAACCCCAAACCATCTTGGTCACTCTGCTGCCCCCAAGGCTAGAGTTCCTGCAGGCACAGCTCCCGAGCTGCTGGACAGGCTGTGTCAGGTTTGGTGCCTCTTAGACAATTCCTGGACAAAACCTCTGGTGCCAAACTGCATTTTTCGCTGCTGGGACTTGTCTCCCAGGGGAAAACTGAAGTAAATTCTTGTTTTTTCAGCAGTCTCTCCTGCTTCCAGGAGCTCTGGAGCTGAGGTCCCGATGGTGTGGGAAGATCAGGAGGAGGGCCTGGCCCTGCTGGGAGCAGGCTGGAGCTCTTCAGCAGCACAGGGAGTTTGCTGCTGGCTGGCAGTGCAGGGGGAGACTGCTGAAAAAGACTGAAAGCCCTCTCTGAAGTGCTGCTGTTGACCAGATGTTAAACCAGGATCCCATTTGCCCAGCTCTGGCTGTAAGAGGAGTTGCAAATTCCGAGACGTGAGAAATAGCAAACCCAATCTCTCAGGCTTTCTGTGCAGATGCCTTGAACCTCACAGGCACTCCCTGTCACCTGCACTGCCACAGGACTCAGGGGCACAGTTTGCACGCTAGACCCTTCCTTCCCCATGCCAGGTTCACGAGGACAGACCTTGGCACCAGCTGTCTTGCCCTTTCCAGCCCTTTCAGCCTTCCATTGCCTTGAGGCTGGTGTTTGGGTTGACCTCTCAGCACTGTTTCTGCCATCAGGCCAAAACCATTGTCTCCTAAAATGTTAAGTTTTTGCCTGAAGAACACGGTCTGCCACATGAACAGGAGCTGGCAAGGCAGAGCCTCTTGGACTCCTGATTTCCCCTGCAGTGGCTAACGGAGGGGTTGCTTGTAGGGCCAGCTTTCCTTCTTGCTGGTTTTGTTTTGTCCTGTACAATCCCAGCCACCAGCTGGGCCTGTGGTAGCACAGCAGTTGCAGGGCAGCAGAAACCTGCAACAGACAAAAATGAACACTGAGCGAGTGAGATGTGTGCCAGGTCCAATGGTACCTGACAGCAGGAAACCTTGGCTGGTGCATGTCCCCAGACAGGATTAGCTGTGGGCACAGAGGATACCACACAGCTCAGCTGATGGCACAGGCAGGATTGGCAGCTCCTTCTCCTAATGGCACATTACACCTTTTTGTGTGGTTCACCTGATACCCTGAGAGCTCTTTGATGCTCAGGGGAACGCGCAAAGCCCTTGCATTCCTTTGGAAAGGCAGCTCCAACCCCCAGCCCTCCTTTGCTAAGGGACAGGTAGATGATTTCTGTGGAATTTGTGAACTTGGGCTCATGTTGTCTGTGCAAGGCATTGAGGGTGAGAAGTGGGCAAGACAGAGTTAGCACAGCTGTAAATCCCTGTAACTGAGAGTGGGACAAACTGCAGGGATTTGTGCCCAGCAGTGAGCAGGACTGTGGTGCAGACTGAGGGCGTGCAGGCAGGAAGGCCACAGCCACCCCTACCTCCTATCCCACCTCCCCTTTCCCTTCTTACACTGTGGGCTTGGCACCAGAGCTGGGGTTTTCTTGTGGTGCTGACCAAAGGGAGGGATGGATTGGCCCTCTCCCCATCCCAAAAACTGCCCCTCTGAGGCAACTTCGGTTGTAGTTGCACTAACAATGTGCGTTAAGCAGTGATGTCGGGTAGATGAGATTCTCCCAAAGACTCAACAGCTGGAAAAGCAAGAGAAAACCTAAAGGCCTAAAATAGAGCATTCTCAGAGGTGGTGAGGAAAGGGCCTACTTGGGCAGCCCCTTCTCCAGAGACTTGGTGGAGGAAGGTGCAGCTTTTCCTGACTCTTGCATATGGTTGCAGGGTGCTCAGCTCAGAGGAGCTGTTTGTGCTGGGTCTGCTCCAGCCTCTGTCTGGGTCACGTAGGCCTCAGTAAAAGCAGAGAAGCACATCTGTAGCACATGCATTTACCTTAAATGCCAGGCTTTTGCTCCTCTTCCTACTTCCTTCTTCAAGGCTTGAATTCATATCCTAGGGAGCAAAAATACTTTACCAAGGTCTGAAATTTGGAAGCTCTTGTTTGCCAGGTGGCTCCAGCCCAAGCTGCTCTGTTCCTGCTCCGTGGTGCCTCAGAGGTGTGGAGCAGCCGGGGTGTTTTGGGAGCACTGCTGGTCCTGGCGTGGGAGACTGCACGGGAGAGGCTCTGAGTTTGGCCAGGGCTGTCGTGAGGTTCTGCTCCCTTTGAGTTGGGAGGAGAAGTCCTCAGAACTGGGATCATCCTCTGGGGGGTCATGTTGGGAATTTGCCTTCTGCTTGTTGGCTTCCTTTAATCTCCCTTGTGAAATGTGTCAGGATGCAGGAATTGTGTGTGGCCTCCAGGCATCCACCTGCTCCTGCTGATGACTGTGCCTGACCGTGCAGACTTCTCTTCCTGGCTTCACAGTTTGCTTTGGGAGCATTCTGACCTTCAGGTGGGGAACAAGCACCACCAGGTGAACTCCAAGAGGGAAGGGCTTGTGTGAACATCCTTGTTACTGAAGAGAGCGGGATAGAGGCAGAGCTCTTCAGGAGGCTGTTTCTGTGTGGGTGCAGCAGCCAGAAGGTCAGGAAGGATCTGTCTCCTGTATCTCCAGGTAGGCAGTGGTTGTGTTTGGCTTGCAGGATGGACTTGGCGTCTTGCACCTGGGTTGAGTTGAGATGGAGGTGAACTTCCCTTTCTGTCCAAGCTCTCTGTCTGTGCTAAGGAGGCTGCTTTGAACTGGTGCAATCTGCAAAACTTTCTGTGAAAGCCGACTGTGGGCTCAGGTTTTGTCTAACTCGGTTGTTTGTTCATTGTTGGTTAAGCCAGTTTAACCTTGAGCTGAACTGGTCTAAGCGTCCACACAAACCACCTGCACTGGTTTATCTGTGCTTGCTGAGCAGAGATGATGCCCAGCAGCAGCTCAGGGAGTCATGACCCTTATGTGAATTTTTCAAATGAATTTGCAGCAGATGCTCTCAAAACTTGGGAATGACTGAAAATAGAGGGGAGACACTTCTGGAAATTACTTGAGCTCAAAACGGTGGCATTGGAGTGTTCAGTGAGATAGCTCAGGTGGATTGGATGTTTTTTCTCCAACTGTCTGCAGTAACCCAGAAGGTTGAGCATGGGAAGAAGTTACCAAAATGTTTGTGTTGGTGGCTGAGTGTGCTCAGAGGGATCAGTTCCACTCTGGCCATGGTGAGCACAGTCCAGGGGACTGGAACCTCCTGCTGCTCCCACAGTGCCCTGGGCATTTCTAGACAGCACCGTGTTACTGATGACTCAAAAGACATTAAAAGAGCAGCCAGGGAGGTGCTCCAAGGCTGAGAGTGCTGCTTTGTGCTGAGGAAAGGCTTGGCTCTCTGACTGCACCTCTTGGCCTAGGGAGAGGCAGGAGCTCCTGTGAGCATTCACAAATGAAGGGACAAGCTGTTCCCTATGGAGTAGTTGGGAGTAATGGAAGAAAATTAAAAAAGATATTAAAGGCAGATTCTGGGAAACCTCTTCAGGGAGAGAACTCTGTTCCTCTGGGAGGAGTCTATGAGGAGGATGTGTTTTGACCCCTGTCACTGAAGACATGGCTACAGAGTGGGGCTCACTCCATGAGACACGGAGCTGGACCTTGCCAAGAGAAAAGGAACTGCGTGTAGGGGTGAGAAGTGCCAGGTTCCTGCCCAGACCCCTCCAGGAGGGTTCACAGAGCCTTTTCCTCCCAATCCTCCCACTCATCACCAGCACCAAGCCCTTGCCAGCTCTAAGTACATCCATCAGCCCGGTTCCATCAAGGAGGGAGGTGGCAGATGGGAAGCCACCTGTTGAGGAGCAAATGTCCTGTCAGATCGACATGAGGGAGAGTATTCAATGTCTTGCTGCTTCTGCTGAGCTTTTTCTGTGCAACACCGTGATCTTGGATCCTTGGGATCCCTTGGGAATGCCCACAACCATCGGCTGAGCCCCGTGCCTCGTGCCAGACCCGATGCTGTCGCTCTGTAGCAATAAGAACTCCCTGTTCCTGTGTGTGGGACCTGTCCCCTCACAGCTCCATCACCACCCTGGGGCTTCTGGAAGTGTCCCTGAGCAAACCCTGAGGCCCAGCTGAGCTCTGTGTGGGACAGGCCTGGGGACAGTCTGCTTACGCTAGGCCAGAAATGGTGAACCAATGAGAATGGGTTGCCCTGAAATTTAAATTTATCTTTTGAATGTCTGTGGGACTTCTGTTTCATTTCAGGTTTAGTTTGGCTGCTTAGTTGGGGTTTTTTTTCCTGTAAAGAGTCCTTTGTTTGTCACTCGACAGGAGAGTTTTGCTCACCTAGACAGCAGTGTATCCATAGACCCTGAAAGGTTCCTCATCCGTAGGCAGCTGAGTTGGAATTTTTGGCTCCTGAAGCAAAAAATTCTGACTGGCAGGATTTTCTGTAGCATTCCTGACAGTGGGACCCAGATAAGCAGCTCGGCCTTAATGATGGGACTATTGTAGGGTGGAGTTGATGAGCACAGACATGTCCAAGCCTTGCTTTTTACAACCGAGGTTCCTTAAAAAGACACTTCCAGCTTCACTGGTGTTGAATCCTTGTTCTCACCTCCCAGGGGTTCTCATGGCAGTCTGCAGTGTCTGTGGATAGGCTGGGATTGTTTTTTTGAGTGAGCTGGGGAGTGGGAGAAGGGATGACTTTTCCCCTTGCTGTATAGAAGGACCTTTCCCCTCAAGGAGGTCGATGTGTTCTGGAAGGAGCAACAGTTTTAGAAGCTGTTTTCCATGGTCCCTTGAAACTTACTGGTACTTTAATACTCCGTTTCTTTAATTCTTTGAAGGAAAGCTGGTAGTGGATGACCTGCACAGTGGTGACAAGGGATAGCCCAGGATGTCAGTGGGGGGGACACTGTGCTCAGGCCGTGAGGATTGTGGTCCATGCCATAGCCAGACAGTGTCATGGTGACAACCAAACATCAGGAGATCCTTGGCTGCAGCCAGTCTGAGAAGAGAAACTGTTCCTTGCTCGTACGTTCCATTTCCCAGACCTCCTCCCGGGAGCTGAATTCCTGTTTCATCAAGCAAAGGATTTAATGTTCTCCTGTCCCTCCTGGCCCTCCCTGCCCTCAGTAACTCGTGTGCATTTCCTTCCTTTCTGTAGATGCAGATGTTCTAGGCAATACCACAGAGCACCCGCGCTGCGAGTGCGACCATGTCATCTTAAAAAATACAAAAAAAAAATATACAAAAAATATACAAAAAATATCTTTTTTAGGCCAGAGTTTTCTACAGGTATTAATGAATATTTTTCTTAATCCTTATAAGTTTTATGTGTTTAATATTTCTTAATACCGGTAGCATTAATTTATACTTTTGTAGCAACACAATATTTTTATAAACTGCCACCGCTGGCTTTGTCTTCATAACGGGAAACGTGCGGGCAGCTGGCCCCGCGCTGTACCATGTACTGTATTTAAAAGGTTATCTAATGTCACACTTGCTGTGTTAATAAACAAAACAAAACCTGTTTGAAGTCTCATGTATTGTTGGTGTGGATCAAATGACTCACTAGAGAGCAATATTGCACGGGGTTGAGTTGCTGATTTTCATTGTGATATGCGAACGCTTGAGGCCAACTCAAGTTCTGAGGTTGTTTTGTTTTTTTTTTTTTTTCTTTTTAGGATTTTGTTTTGTTTTGGGTTTTTTTCAGCTAAATAAATTCAGTGCTGTTTGAAACTTAGACTGACGTCAAATGAAAAGGATTATTAAAGAAAAAAAAATATCAAGGTGTTTAAATGTTGCTGTTTTTACAAGTCTGTTGCTGTCTGAATGGAAATATTCCACAAGAGAGGAGGAATAGTTCCACTTAGCTTCCAAAGAGGCCGAGCACTCCAGGCCAGAGCTCGGTTATTTGGAATTACCTTAGAGACATGTTTCTGCAACATTCTTTTCAGAATTGATGCCAAGGCAGAAGACAAACTGTAACTGTAAGAAAGCATCCGTTGCTTGAGGATTTTCATGTCAGTGTTGTATTTATGGTTTTACAATAAAACAACCTTTAGGGAAAAATAAATGTGTCTGGGTTTTTCTATATTTTCTGTATTTTATCCTTGTGACTGGGACATCCCCAGTGCGGATGTGGTGTTGTGAGGAGGCAGAACATCCATGGAAGTGACCTGGATCCCAGCAGTGGTGTCTGATGGATCCCACAGAATCATGGAATGGATTGGATTGGAAAGGACATCCAGTGTCACCCCTGTCATGGGCAGGGACACTTTCCATGGTCCCAGGTCACTCCCAGCCCCATCCAGCCTGGCCTTGGGCACTGCCAGGGATCCAGGGGCAGCCACAGCTTCTCTGGGCACCCTGTGCCAGGGCCTGCCCACCCTCACAGGGCACAATTCCTTCCCAATAGCCCATCCATCCTGCCCTCTGGCAGTTCACAGCCGTATGAACTCAGCAGCAGGAGAACTCCACATCCCTGGGGCACTCAGAGCCCCCCAGAGCATTTCCCAGAGCATTCTGTGTCCCAGATTCAGTTGCTGGGGCCATGAGCTGCTCCTGTCTCTCTGGAGAGACATTTTTTGGGCAGCAAAAAGGCCCTGAGCCCCTCGATTTGGGGCTGTCCCCTGGGGCTGAGGTTCCCCCACCAGGAAGTTCAGCCCAGCTCAGGCTGTTTGTGCTGAGCAGACTCAACACCAGCGCCAGGTTCTGCTCAGGGATTCCACCCATACCAGCAGATCCAGCTGGGACTGGTTTCACCCAGGGAAAAGGGACTTTGGGGGCTGGGTGAGCACTGGGCTCCTCCCAGGACATGCCCTTGGCAGCTGCTCAGGGTGAGAGTCCAAAGGGGCACCGAGATCTGGGCTCAGAGGCCTGAGTGCACCAGGGACTGAGGTCACAGGGGTGTGCTGCTCAGGGGGCACTGACAGCTGGGACTGGGACTTGCTGATGGCCTCTGGAGCTTCAGGACCCACCTCCAAATGAAGCAGAGACCACCAGGAGCTATCCCAAGGGAAACAAGTACAGACACCAGTCTTCTAAGGATGAGAACTTTCCAGGCCTTATGCTGGAAAATCCCACTGTCCATCACCGTCCATGTATCCTTTTCTTTGACCTGCTTTGATGTCCTTTGGAGTTTTCTAACCTTGCACCTACCCCGCCCCAAAAAGAAAACAAGCAAAAAAAAAAAAAAAAAAAAATTTGCTAGAGAATTTGTAGTGAATTTGTGACTTGGGAAAAAAGCAAAAGCCAAAGACATGAAATGACAGTGCGTCTGGTCGTTGGGTAAACTCTTGGCTAGTGGTCAAGTGTGAAGATAAACCAAAATAATAAACACGGCTATCAGCATCTAGTGGTGAGAATGGCTGAGACTTTGCAGGAGATTTGCTGAAGAAGAGGTTTCAGGAAACAGATCAGATGCCCCCAGGTGCTACTAGATAAGAGTTGGGATTTGTTTAAAAATCTGAATGTGTAAAGTGGATAATTTAAAGCCAATAGGCTCAGAAGATCAGAGGATGGGATCCCTGGCATGCCAGCAGCTCCCGGCACTCAATTGTCCCTTTTGTTGGAGACATTTAAAGGGATAAATAAGATTGCTAATGGGAATGAAAGAGGCTTAAGCTAATCCTGCTGTGCTTCCCGATTCTCTGATTTCTGCCCTAACAGGACAAAACTCTTTTAGCTTTAGCAATAAAGGAACTGGCAGCTCCGAATTCAGGCTCTGCTTGAGGTATCCAGAGTTTTCTCTCATCTCCGAGGGACTGATGTTTGCTCATCCCGAGATGCTGTGTGTGGGAAGCAGGGAGCAGCAGCCCAGCTGTGTGTGTGTGTGAGTGGCTGCGGGGAAGGGGTGGCCCAGTGCCCCCTTGAATTTGGGTGAGCAGTGCCCTGTGATCCCCCCACACCAGGAAACACCTCTGTCCTGGAGCTGCCTCTTGCTGTTTGTCTCTGTCAGTGCTGCTGCTCCCTGAGGAACGTGCTGGGAGTGGGACGGGCAGGGCCCAGGGCCAGGATCAGCCGGGAGTCCGACCCTTGGGCAAGCCCCTGGAAATGGGGCAGGGCTGAGGTCCTGAGGGAACCAATCTACAGCTCAGAGCCCAGATTTGGTGACAGCATCTGTTATGAATAAAAACTGGGCAGGAGATTTGCTCCTTTCAATGCCTTCATTAGGAAGATTCAGCTCTGGGGGGCTGCACAGATTGAATTCCTCTTCAGGTCCCCCTTACACTAATCCAGCAAATGATAAGAGCCACCCCCACCGAACAGTAGCACACACAAAAACCCTTCTCGCGGAAATCTCTCCCACAATTGACTGATTCTAACAGTTCTGGCTGGCCCCCTGCCTCTCTTCTCGCGTTTTCCCTAGGTTACAGCGATATTTTTTAAAAGCTGTACTCAATGGCCCCGCTTCTTCCCGAGTAGGGCTGGCTGCTGCTTTCTTTAAATAATGTGTAGTTTCGGGTTTTTAAGTCATTTTTTTTTCCTTCTTAGGTGGTACTCAAAGTTCCCCGCGTCTTTTTATTTACATATGCATGGCTCTAGTTAGTAGCAATTGATTGCGAGATCGGAGTTTCTGATTTCTCAATCGAGGCCCCCTTGTGCGCCTCCTCCTGGTCTCTCGGGTCTTTCTGGCCGCGCTTCCGCCGCCGCCTCCTGCCGATCTCCACCAGACCCCAGCCACTCCGCCGCTTTGTCCCTCGCTCCCGCGCCGCTCCGCCGTC
>VXBU01004405.1:112908-129327 GCA_013400315.1 Bombycilla garrulus | reverse complement strand
CGGCGTGCTGCCCAGAAACTAAGATCTCCCTTCCTAGGCAGTCTGTCCTGGACAGCAGTAGTGGTTGAAGGGAAAAAGGGGAAGAGGCGAACTGTAAAAAAAAAAGAAAAAAATTAAAAAAGTAACAAATATAGGGTAATTAGCTGGGGGTGGGGAACCTCAGAAACTTATTCATAACAGTATCCAGGGCCAGATACAGCCCAGCAGCTGCTGGGCAGCTCCGTGGGCATGGGGCAGCAGGAGGTCCAACTGGGCAGTCAGGCTGTGGGCAAAGCCCAGAGCAGCCAGGGGAACAGCATCACTCAGGACAGGGGCTGAGGGGCCAGAGCTGAGCTGAAATGGGGCCTCAGGAGTGGGGGAATGCCCCACGGGAGGCTGCTCAGGACCATTAACACCCGTCAGAGCTCTCGGGTCCCTGAGAGGCGTAGTTGTTGAGCTGGGATGCTCCTGCTGCAAATTCCTGCTCCCTCGTGAAGATCTTTTCTGGATGTTCCCTGTGGCTCCTGAGGCAGGAGAGCATGGACTGGTTCCAGCATCCCTTCTCCTGGCAAGAACACCCCACAAAACAGTGAAGAAGAACAAACAGTGAACGAGATTAGTTTTTAAAAGACATTTAACAGTGAAATATTGACAGAACAGACCAGTGTGAAGTGATTTGCACTGGTAAGCAGACAGGAAATAAAAATTACTAAACCATCAATAGCTCCTCTGCACACTCCCAGAGCTGCCTCTCCTGTGCTTTTGTGTCTTCTAATAATTCCATTCCTTCCTCACCCCATCTCCTCTGTTGGGATGCAGTCAGGCAGGTGGTGCCTTTGGATTTAGATAAAGGGGCTTTTTTTGTCTGGGAATTTTGCAACCAAAAGTGTCTGCTCAGCACCAAGCACAGACAAATCTCCCAAGGACCCCCAGGATCACCCACTTCCAAACCTGCTGCTGCCTCCCATCATTTTCCTGGAGGAGCCCCTGCCCCTGGCTGCCCCTGCTTCCCCCAGGGCCGCAGCCAAGGTCCCTCCTGTCTCATGCCACAAAACAGGGCCCAGATTTATTTCCAGAGAGGTGATGGAGGCAGCAGCTGTTTGCTCTCCATGGCACATTTCTCAGTCTGTGATGGTGATTATGAAGATTACCAGCAAAATAACTGCACGTTTCTACTCGGTGATGGATGAGCTGAGACGCCTCCTGACGCTGAGTGCTGCAGTTTTCGGGGAATCTTTTTTTAAATTACACTGGTTGTGAGTCATAGCAAATTAACAGATTCTTTTTAAGTGCCCAGAACATCTGTTCTCCACTCAAGATGATGATCTGTGTTGGGGGAACTGTGTGCTGTGTGCTCAGTGTGCAGCACAGGGGGTGTTCCTGGGTCAGAGCTGTGCCAGCAGCCCTGGAGACACTGTTCTGGACTTGGAGAACTGGGGAATGTGTCCCTGAGTGAGTTAACTGGGAGGAAATGCCCCTGACAGCACCAGGCATGGATGTGCCCCAGCAGAGAAGAAGCTCCCAGCTTGCTCAGTCAGAGCTCTGTTTGCCCACCCACTCCTGGTGGTCTGGCACTGTCTGGGACCTCCCCCATGCAGAGGGCAGAGCATCCTGCTCACCCATGGACACCCAAGGGCAGGAGGGAACCAGTTAAAAGAGGAGGCCCCAAGGTTGGAGCTGGCACGTCAGAGTCACCTCATCCTGAAGGGTCACCTCGTCCTGAACCGTCTTTGTGGGAGAGACTCGTGTGGCACAGACCCGTGGTGGCACTTTTCCAGCTTTCAGAGTGCTGAAGAAGGACAACAGGTACAAAGGGCACAGCAGAGAGTTTGTTCCAATCAGATTTTTTTCAATCAGGAATTTTGTGTGGCTTGGCTGCTCTGCTGCCTCTGTAACCTTCAAACAACTGAACGGCTGCTGCCTCAATGGATCCTCCTCCATGTTCAATGAGCTAAAAGGAGCTGCTTTTAGTTCTAGATGAGAGAGTGAGAGCCATCACTGCCTCTCAAGTTCAAGTTATTCTCTGTTGTAACTCTGTAGGATCACGTGTTGCTCATTCTTTCCAGAGAAATTAATTTTGGCATTTATATTTACCCAGTGTCAGAAAATGCAGCTCCTACAGGATTGGAAGGTTGTTGCCTTCGTTACATTGTTTTTTCTTTCCTAATGTGGAAACGAGCACCAAGGAGAGCGATTCGTTCTTGCTCAGCCTCATGCTACCATGTGGGAGGTGGAAGATGGGAGAAGTGAAGTTTCTCCTTCAGTCAGTGAACTGAAGTGGGGCAGTGATCAGAGGGGGCAGGAGGAGCCCATCACTGAGATCCCTGAGTGACAGAACCTGGGGCCTCGGGCAGGGTGAATCTCTCTGAAGCTGGAAGAGGGTTTGCTGTGCCCCCACACAGACAGGGAATGTCAGAATCACTCAGGTAGGAACAGACCTGTAATGCCATCAAGTCCAACCAGCACTGCCAAGGCCCCACTGCCCCAGGTGCTGCATCCACTTAGCTTTTAAATTCCTCTGGGGATAAGGACTGCATCCCTACCCTGGGCAGCTGTGCCAGGCCCTGATCACTTTCTCAGTGAAGAAATTTTCCCCAATATCCAACCTAAACTCCCCTGGCCCAGCCTGAGGCCGTTCCCTCTCCTCCTGTCCCTGTTCCCTGGAGCACAGCCCGACCCCCCCGGCTGTCCCCTCCTGCAGGAGTTGTGCAGAGCCACAAGGGCCCCTGAGCCTCCTTTTGTCCAGGCTGAGCCCCTTCCCAGCTCCCTCAGCCTCTCCTGGGGCTCCAGCCCCTCCCCAGTTCCCTCCAGCCCCACACTGGGCTTTGGGGCTCTGTCTGGTGCTGGGTCCCTGCAAACCGTGTGCTGGAGGTGCTGCTCATCCCAACTGCCCAAAAATCCCTCTCCAAAAAAGAGCACAAAGGGCTTTTAAATCACCCTGATGCCTTTGTGTGGATGGGAGCAGGGCAGGTGGCTGCAGTTTTGTTCTTTTAGTACTTCTGGATAGCAAGGACTCCAAATTCAGCCACTTCAGATGAAATCACGCATCTTGGCAAGTGCTTGCATATGTCCAGAATATTCTCTCTCATTTTCTGGTGAAACACATCATTGCTCAGTACTTGGAACCAAATTTTCATTTGAATGCAGCTCCTGACTATGGGGAAAAGTTCAGTAATAATATTTTTTTTCCGAAAATAACACAGAAAGAAAAATAAATTGCTGTTTGGTGAGACCTCTAAATTGTTTTTCTTACCCCTAAAGATGGAATGTTTCTTTCACTTTGGGAGAAATAGATTGTTCAGTAGAAAGATTGACCTGTACTGCCAATCAATGAATGTTTCATTGCTGTCCCATTGATCCAAATCCACTGGAGCTGAACTTCCCAGGACAATAACTAAGAAACACAAGCTAAAGCAAAACTCAAGGTAAGCAGGTTAGTGATTTAAACTGATTAGTGCAGCCAGATCAAATAATTGCTCCATGTGAACTTTAGGATATTCTTCCTACACAATCAACGCAAACCCTCTCTAAACAGCAGGGAGGTGTGAGGAGCTTTCCTGAATTCTAACCAGAAGTTTCCTTCCAGTCTTAAAAGGAGACTAATATTCCCATTGAGAAACTGTTCTGTTCATGAGACACATTTCAACACAGATGTGGTGTCACCTGTCGCTGCAGAGCAGAGAATGATTTCTGAAGCCCAATATCTCATTGGGATCCATCCCTGAGGGATGCAAGGGATGGCTCAGAGTTAAAATTCTGCTTTTGTAACCCTGCCTGCCGAGTGCAGGAGGTGTGGGACTGTCGGAATTGAGAGGGGGTGTTAACACAACGGAACAGGTTCTTATTGGGAATTTTTTTCTCCTTTTAAGACTTGAAGGGAACTTCTGGCTGGGATTCAGGAAAGCTCCTCACATGCACCCAGTATTTAGACAACTACTGTTGGAACCCAGGAGGTGAGGATTTCCATAACTAGAGTCCTAGTTACCATCTGACACAGCAAAGGGCACGGGAACACAGGGTCCAGTGCCTGTGGGACGCTGGGACCTGGACAAGCCGTGAGGAAAATCAGGGTTCTGCATGAAACAGGGGAGGGGGTGGAGGGGAAATTATTATAGGATCACTTTCCCTTAATTAAGTCATTTTCAATGGGGGCACATTGGACCCTCCCCTCTCTGTGGATTTCTCCACGGATTTGGGGGATGTTTATCTTTTCCAGTACATGAAATGCTGCTGCATTTTCCATCCTGTCCTCGGAGCTGCTCTGGACGGCGGGATTGGCCCGGGGTGAGGGCAGGACGGTCCAGCTTGGCCATCCTGGGAGCAAAACACAGCGAGATGTTCTCCTGTGGGAACGGGAGGTGGTGCAGGCGTAAAAGCAGCACCCCCGGGGCAGGAGGCTCGGGAAGGGCACTCAGTGCTCGGCCCCTTCTGAACGGGTGGCACCGACCTTCCCCCCTGCCGCAGCCTGGGAAAGACACGCGAAAATGCGCTAAAAATCCATCCCGGAGGGTTTCGTTCCTCTGCCGGGGAAGATCGGCGGCAAGATTGAAACAGGGATGCTCCGGAGGAGTGATTTTAACCACGAGATGGCAGCAGGCAGCTGCCAGAGCCGGGCAGGGACAGCGGCAGCGGGGACAGCAGGGACGGCCAGGACGGGAGGGACATCAGGGACAGCGGGCAGCAGTTCCTTGGCAGACTGTGGGCAGAAGGTGTTCACTGACTGTAGAAAGGACCGCACAAACGTGGGCTGGCACTGCTGAAGCAGATGCCCGGGCTGTGCCGGCCACCGAATCAGCCTTAGAAACCATCCCGGAGCAGAGCCGACTCGTCACACCCCGTGTGTCACCCTGGAGTGCTCGGAAGTGTCCCACAGAGGCTGCTGGAGCACAGAAGCATCCGTGATGAGAGGCATCACCTCGGTCCAGGCAGGGGGAGAGTGATTTCTCCGAACCACTATGGTTTTGACCCTCAGCCCCGATTTTTGAGCTCTTGGATCCTGTTTTGGCTGCAGGGCAAAAGGCACCTTCACAAAAATATTTCAAAGTTTAGGATGCTTCCCCTGCTTAGGGAGAGAGACTCAGAGAAGAGCATTTAGAAAAATCTCCATTCCTTCCCCAAGCCTGCAGGGGCAGAGGAGAGCCACGGGCTCCTACAGCCCAGGAATCTCTGGGAAGGGGAGCCAGAAGGAGAAGCCCTTTATCCCTTTGCTATTGAGCCCCAAGAGCCATTCGGGCTGTAACTGAGCAGCAAATCCCTGCCTGGGGTAGGAACGGCCAGGGGCTGGGAGCCAGAGCAGTGACACTCCTGGCCAAAAAGGAATTTTCTGGTGAGGTGAAGAGAATCCCCCAGCTCCAGACTGGATTGCTTTTCTCCATTGCTGGGCCTGATTCCTGGTGCTCCCTGGAGGAATGTGAGGTTTGCCCCACTGGGATCTGTCCCTCTGGGATCTGCCTCTTCCTCCCCAGCCCCCGGGCAGCATCACCTTAGCTGAGCACCGACCTGATCAAACAGGGACAGACAGCACCTGGGCTGCAGCCATGGGAGTGCACAGCTCTGCTTCAGCCAGCTGTGCTCCTCCCACATCTGGATTGCTGCCACAGCCTGACCTCAATCAATGCTCCTCCTGAGGGACTGCATCAGTGCCAGGTGCACAGGAGCTCCTGGGGGCTGTTCATGGTGTGGCCACTGTGTCAAGGGCCAGGTCATCCCTTCCATGCTTCAGGTGATGCACGTGTGCATTCAGAGTTCATTCCTTCTGAACTCTGATTGTGACAGTGGCTGATGTCACTTGCAGCTCAAGTAGTGAGAAGTGGGGAACACTAAACTTTGGGAGCCGAGCTCAGCACACATTTTCCAGACAGCCACCCTGATGACAAGTGACACAGTGTGAGCTCTCCCTCCCAAAACCACTTGCCTTGATTGGAGTGGTCTGGGCCAAGAAAAGAAACCCCTGGAAACCTTCCCAGCCCTCAAGCCTAGGAAGGATTATTTCTGATGTCTGGCAGAAATGAGCTGTTGTACCCTGGTGCCTGGAGATCTCTCCTTTCCCAGAACTCTAGCACTGGAGTTCCTCAGCCCTTCTGGAAGGCTCTCCCACATCTGCTGGCAGCAGGAATGGGGCAGTGGAGGCACCAGGGATCACCTTCCCCTGCCCCAGGTGACAGGGATTCACTCTGAAACATCAGCATTTTCCTCTGCCTCTGACCCACCTCTGCACCTGAGTTGAGTTTCAGGACAAAAGGGGGAAGGCAGGGAAATGTTTCTGCCTGTGAGAGAGGTTGAGGGCTCAGCAGGAGCAGCAGCAGTGTGGGAACACAGAGGAGCAGCCCTGGATAGGCTAGAGCAGAGCCCTTGGAGCCCAGGGGCTCCCAGCCATGTGTCCCAGGAGCAGCCCTGCCAGTTTAAGATTATTTAACTCCAAGAAGGTCCCACCTCTAGAACTCCTCATAAAGGAGCCTGGACCTCTTCTGCCTTGAAGATCAGAAGCGGTGCCTATGGCCAAACCCTTGTTGGGCTGCCCAAAAAGCTCACACAGGGCTCCTGAATGCTGCTTTTGCCTCCAGCCTTTGCACCCTGGAGCCACCAGAGCCAGAGGAGTGGCTGGTCTTTGCTCTGGCTTGTGCATCAAATCTGATGTCTCTCCACTTGGGAGGACGGTATTCTCCTCTAGGATATACTGAGAAATACTGCAGGTGATATCAGAGCACTAACAGCCACATATTTTTCTCATTTTAATTTTTATTTATAATTTTCCCATTTAATTAGTTTGTTTCTTTTATGGAAAACAAATAGCAATGGTAGCAAGAATAGTGCAGGGGACGTAAAGAGCCCCAGGGCCACCAGGCAGTTCTGGGCACTTGCTGGGAGCACAGAGTCTGTGAATCCCTGCAGAAGAAGCCTCGCAAACCTCTCAGTGTCTGTCAGGCCCATAGCAGTGTGTGCACATGGCACAGACCCACAGGAGAGCATTGGCTGTTAATTGGTGCTTGGAAAGAGATCTAAGCCTTCCTTTAGAGCGGATCTGTGGCTGCATCTGCTCACTGTTCCACCAGAAAAATGCATGTTAGGAATAACTAGCATTAATGCTGTTGTAGGCATGATGTAAGTGGATAAAAAAGCAAGGTTCGTAGAGAACAGTAATTTTTATTAGATGAGCTGATACAGCTGGAAAAAAGTGGATGAGCTTTCAGGTATAATAGCCCTCCTTCAAGAATAATTAGGAACATAATTGGCAACAGCAGAAGAACATAGAATCATAAAATAGTTGGGGGTGAGAAGGAGTTTTAAAGCCCATCTAGTCCAATCCTCCTGCCCTGAGCAGGAACATCTTCAGCTAGATCAGGTTGCTCAGAGCCATGTCCCATCTGACCTGCACACCTGGTCCATCAAGGTGGGGGTGATGGTGACCCCCTCACCCTGCGGGGAGCAGAGAGAGAACACAAAGGGCAGGGGATCAGAGTCCAGGAGTGGCACAAGCAGAGCAGACCTGAAGTGCTAACATTCAGGAGGTGACTTTACCCATCCATTGCTGGTCACTAAACCACCACCTGGCCAGGCTGTGTCTCAGTCTAACTCTTTCCTTTTAAGCTCATACCTGACCCCTTTTCCAAGTTTGAAGGAATTTAAGAGTGGGCAGAGCTCAGTCAGACAGGAGGGAAGACACAAGGACTAATGGGAGACAAGGGGAGCCCCAAGGTGCTGCTGCTTTATACAGAAGCAGCAGCAGCAGCTTCCTTGGCATGGAGTTCAAGAATTGATTTCCAGAGTCTTTATGACCACTCAGTCTCTTTGTTCTGCCCTTTTGCCTGAGATATCTTCAACATCTTTCCCCTAGAATGTTTAAAATATCTTGCACACCTCTTACACAATTACAGGTGCAAGCAGGAGGGCCAGGGCACCCTCAGCCTCCCTGGTGGGACCCACAGGGGTGCATCCCCTGGTGAAGCACCCACCAGCACCAGGGAAGCATCAAAAGTTATTCAGGGCATGACTGGTGGGGTCTGCGGACACCTCTGCTTCCCCAGAGCTGGGTTGAGGCAGGGAACAGGATTCAAACAGCCCTGGCTCTATGAAGGCTGCCCAGAAGCCCTGGGTGTCCAAGACAGAGGCAGACACAGGTGGACATAATGTGCCCAGGACTGGGTGCTGAGACTTCCCGAGGGTAATGGTGACAGGAGCACCAGGACCTTGTTGAGCAAGGCAGGACCTCCCCAGACGCGCAGGGATGTGACTCTGCCCCGTGTCCCCCTGCTCTCTGGGGTGGCTCGAGGATGGGCAATGTTGGGATGAAGCTCATCCCGTGCCAGTAGGGAAAATCAAGTGCAATTCAGAGATTTCCTTCTCATTGCAGTCTTCCCAGGAGTGCTGGGCAATGACATGCGGGGACTGTCCCAAGGCAGCTGGGAAACAGGAAAGGAGGGAACTGGGACATAAATGTTTCTGTAAATTGTGTAAACTGAGAATAACGAGGTGGTGATGAGGTAACTGTGGCTCCTGCAGGTGATTCTCTGTGTGTTTTTGAGAGACACTGAGAGTCTTTAGAGCAGCACACAGCAACCTCAGAGACACAAAAGCATCTGTCTGGAGTTGGAAATAATGCCTTTGGTGACGTGTGCCAATCGCCTTTCACAAGTTACAAACCCCCAGCTGCAAAATTCTTCTGAGTTAGCAGAACTGAGGCTGAAATGCTCCCCCCCTCCAGGTCTAACACACACAGGAGCAATGGTTGTGGCAGAGAGGATTCACCTTAATTTCAAAATGCTGAACACATTGTGAATCTATAGAAAAACAAGTAAAGGAGAAATGTGTTTCACTGATATTAGAATTCCTTAAAATATCTGGGGTTTTCCAGCACATCTCTGCATTAGATCAGGGCTGGAACTTGATGTGGGGACTGAAATGGGAAGTGAAGAGCAGTTCCCAGGATGGCAGGAGGAGGATGAAGCCTTGAAGGACTGGGTTGTTAGACACAAAGACCACAATACGAAAAATACATTAAGCTAGAGAGACCATCCAAAGGAGGACCCTAAGGATGGGAAGGGGCAGGAGGAGAGGCCTGATGAGGGAGGAGTGGCTGAGGTCACTTGCTTTGTTCAGCCAGGAGAATGGGAGACTGAGGTCAGACCTCACTGGGGTCTTCATCATCCTCACAAGGGGCAGCACAGGGGCAGCTCTGATCTCTGCTCTGGGCCAGGGCCAGGAGCTGGGAACGGCTGGAGCTGGGCCAGGGCAGGCTCAGGCTGGAGAGCAGGGAAAGGTTCTTCCCCCAGAGGGTGCTGGCACTGCCCAGGCTCTCCAGGGAATGGGCACGGCCCCGAGGCTGCCAGAGCTCCAGGAGGGGTTGGGCAGCGCTGCCAGGGATGCCCAGGGTGGGATTGGTGCAGGGTCTATGCAGGGACAGGAGCTGGTCCCTCCAGCTCAGAGGCTTCTGTGATTCTCTGATTCCATGACACTTTACACCAGGCAGCCCCACCTGTGTGTTTGCCTTTCTAGGAAGCCCCCTCTGAGGCTGTGCTTTCCAGAAGTGCTGACTTGTGAGTACATCGCAGGAACCTTCAGGGAAGGAGATGAGATAAAAGCAGTGTTTTCTCCAAAACCAGTGCTGTCTCATCATGTTTTCACTTGGGTTTTTTTTAGTCTGGTTTCATAATAGAACTTGTGTAATCCATCTTTCTTTCTGTCCTCAGCAACAAGATTTTGATCTATCAAACATCAATCACACGTGACAGGAAGGCGCGGCTCTCAAGGGGCAGGTTTGTCACCTTATTCCCGTGTTTTGAGTGTTTTTGAGCCATCACCCACTAATGATCTATTCTGGTGATGCTGGAGCCCAGCCAGGCTCCCCTCTCCAGCCTCCTAGAGTGAGGGCATCCAGTGCAGCACCAAGTGTGGTGCAACTCAGCTCTTGCCCCTAAATGCCACATTGTCACCACTGCACCAGCCTGGGCTTGGTCTCTCTTGCTCACCTCCTCCCATGCTCCTCCCAAGGCCGTGCACATCTCATTTATCATGTTTATTGTCTTTGAAAGCCACATCTGGCAGACTGGAAAGCCACTCTCAGTTTTCTGTCCTCCCAAGGTCAGAAGTATTCACTGGGGAGCTGCACAGCCTGGACAGACCCTGAAGCTCCTGAAGCTTTGCAAAGACATGAACATCTCCCAGCAGCAGTATGTAGTGCTAGGCACTGAGATACCCCAGACATTGTCCCCTGCAAGGGACAGATCCACATCTGGCTGGGGCAGTGCGGGGCTGGGCTCCAGGGATGCTCTGGGCACCATGGTGGCTCCTGTGAGGGGACAGGAGGCTGGGGCATGCACCCAAAGAAGATGTCTGCTGCCTCCTGCCAAAGGCGGGTTTCAGAGATGGAACTCCTGCATGTTTCTGCACCCATCACTGTGAAATCAATGTCCTGGTTTTGTCTCTGGAAGGCTTGCAAGTCCCAGAGCACCTCATTTGTCTTTGGCCCCCTTTTCCTTCCCCTGTTTCAGCTTCATTGCAGCTCCAAGGGGTTGGAAATGCCCAGAGATCTCATTCTCCCCTTGACAGGGAACAGCTGTGGCACCTCTACCCAACAGTGGGGCCTGTCATCACCTGGCTCTGCTGGGGACAGACAACTGGAGGAGCTCCTGTGGCCCCATTCCACTGGGGAGCTTTCCCAGGGACACGCTGGCTGAGTGGGGGGCTGGGGGGCACCAAGGGCTGCAGGGGGTTGATGTTCTCCCACGTGCTCCATCTCCGTGACTCCACCAGCACATCACCAGGCCCGGGCTCCAGCCTCCTCCGAGGTGAAGTGCAGGAAATCCCCAAGCAGTGACCAGTCTCTCTGAGGTGCTTTCCAGCCCCTGCTATGTGGCAGTCCCAGAGGATTGGAAGTCCCTGAGGACAAACTGTGCGATCTCCTAATGTGCTGAAGCCCAGCTTCTGGCTGGTTTTCTAGCAGAAAATTGGAATGTTATCAAAATGAGATTTTTCCCTACAGAGCATTTCAAACTTGCAAATCCTGGTTTTCCCTTGGAAAATGTTCGCAGTTGAACTTCCCACCCCTCCCACTGCACATCTGACTGTGTTTCTGCACATTCAGTTCCCTCTGATTGCACAGGAGGTGGTTTGGGGTTTCTCACCATCTTTGCCTCCGGCCGTGAATGTTCCATGTCCCATCCTCTTACCACTCACCCAATATCTCCCTGCCTGCTCAGGAACACCTTGGTGTCCAGGAGTCAAACTGTTTGCATCTTGTTTGAACTCCCCAATTTTCTTGGTTTTGAAAGACAGGTGCCTGCCAAGGAAAGCAGGAGCTTCTCTTGGAATAGAAAATGTAAACCCCCTCCCTCCAAATTATTAAAAGGGGCTCTCAGACAAAAAATATGAGGATAGGAATAACAGTTCTTTAATATGTATAAACAAAATAAACTAAAACAAACAAACAACAAAAAACCCAACAAACTACAACCTAATAGGAAAATTAGAAAATGCAGTATTAAACGAAGAAACAAACTCTGACAGTTAGAATACAACCTGACACCCTGTCAGTCAGGGTGTTGGTAGCAGTCCAGTTGGAATGGTGGCTCCAGTAGTGCTCCTGGAGTGACAGATGGTTCTGTTGAAGCAGAGATACTGTAGAAGGGCAGAGTTTTCTTCCAATGGTGCAGTGGTGATGTTGAAGAGTCTGGTCCTTCCTCTGGGAATCCAGTGGGAGAGAAGGCTGCTCCTCTGGGAACTCAGTAGAAGGCAGATGCCTGTTCTGTCCAAATGCCCAGATTATATCCAGGTGGGAATGCTTGGCTCCTCCCCCTGGGCGGAGCTTCTCACAATGGGCTGATGTCATTAATGAGTCATGGGGTGGGTCCTTAATGGCTCATTAAACACAAATGGCTCCCGGAGGGAGTTATCTATGACTCATAAGGCAAGGTGTTAATGGCCCATTAACAGGAGATGGTCCGGGGGAGGAGGTAAGGAAAACACTGCCCCTCCTGATTTTAACAGTTCATGAAGATAGAGATAGAATACAGACCTTCTGGAATATTTTACATTGTAACCTAGGACACCCATCCCTGTGCATGCCCAGCTCCCTGGCTGAAGGCAGAACTCTGCTGGATGTTGAAAATGCTTCTGCACACCGGTGATGCAAAGATGTAGTAACCTGACACTGCAGAAGGAGGGACACCTCCATTCTCATCACCTGCTGTAGGATGATGCTGTAGCTCCTTTCAGTGACAGCAGGGATTTCACATGTGGCAAACACTCTGTTCAGGAGGGTGGAAAAGGCCTTGGGAGCCTGGAGCTCGTTCCTGTGGGGAGAGCTGGGTAAAGGCAACAGGGATGTCCATGGATACATGGAGCAGGGAGCTGTGCTGCCTGAGGACTCCAGCAGCCACTTCTGAATTGTAGAGTAGGCTGGGCTCAATCCATCTCAGCTGGGAAAGCACTCAGGAAGAGCACAGGGACTTAGGGATTGAAGTCCATCCTAGATATTGTCTGGAAAAGAGCTGGAGATGGGGCTTGAACACACAAAAGCGACCAAGGGGCTGCTCAGACGCTCCCACCTTGGTTTTCACTCCATTGCTCCCTGCAGCTCCCCCACCACCCTTGGGCACCTTCCTCTGCAGACTACAGTCACTGTCTGTCTGACTGGTGGCTGATCCCATGACAAGGACGTCCTGCTGTGTCCCAGCTGCTCACACAAACCAGTGCCAATGGGGATGCACTGTGCCAGCCTCCAGGAGGGTTGTGAGGAGCTCCTGGGGCCCTGCACCTCCTCCCTTGTCCCCTGTCCCTGCCTAGGCCTCAGGCTGGAGTTTGGTGCTGTTCTCTGTCCCTGTCCTGGAAGGCAGCACACTCCGACTGCATCCACTCCCACCTCTGCTGAAGCAGATCATGGGGAGTTTTTCCTCCAAATATTCCGAAGGATAGTTTCTCCAATTTTTCAGCCTCTTTATGAAGAATGTGACCCCCAGATCTGCAGGCAGCCTTCCTGTGCAGGCCCCAGTGCTCCCTACAGAGGTTCAAGTCATTGCAAACTGCTGCTCTAACTCCCCAGGGTGAATCCAAGAATGACAATGCCACCTTTTTGTTTGGAAATTCTTGATGTCTGACCCCCAGGTCAGAACTAGAGACCACATTTACAGTCAATATCTCCACAATGGATCTGCAGTCCTGTCCTATGAGCAGGACCAACAATACTTGGTTCTGCTTTCATGACTCTACACTGGCTGTCCTAAAATACATTCCGGTTCTGTGCTTATCAAAGAATCCAAGTGATTTGGCATCATTATTTGCTGTCTCACAGATTTTATCAGCAGTGATTCCTTCCAGAGCAAAGGCAGGAATACTGAAGTGGCAACTGCATTGTAAATCTTTTCATCCCTGTAGGAACACCCACGTCCCACGGCAGCTCTTCAATACCAGGCCTTGGAGCCTTGCCATGGGCACTCAGCATGTGCTTTGCTCTGTTTTACACCTCAGATTAACCTTGCAGCTGCACAAAGGAAGCATTTCCACAGCCTATGTTGCAGTTACTGCTCTCAATTCCATTTCAGCTTTCTCAAAAGAAGAGTTATTTGGTAGGTCCACAAGGAGTGACACAAATAGCATATTGCTAATACTTAATTTTGTCTTCTATGAAATTCCATATTGCCTTTTCTACCACTGGGACTGATGCCTCACCCCAAGGGAGGTGAAGTTTCCAGCTGGGTTCAGTGCTGCTCCTCTGAGGTCTCCAGGTTTTACACTGAGTTCTTCTGGCCCTGGGGGGAATTGCAGCACTCACTGGTGAGGGGACATCCCTCCCATGCTTGTGTCCAACCTCCTGCATCCAGAAGGTGCTGCATGAAGAGCCAGGATCACACTGCACTAATTACTGTTAGGCAACCGAGGTCAGTTCTTGCCCTCAATCACGGTTAAGGAGGTTGCCATGATATGCCAGGAGGCAGCAACGGGGAAAGCAGAGAGCATCCCTGGCTGCCAGGATCAGCTGGTGGAGGTGGCTGTGCTCCCCACGTACACAGCTCCCACCTGGGAAAGCCCTGCTCACTCCCTCTGCCTTCAGAGGATCAAAGAGCCCGAGGACACAGCAAGAGGGACACTCATGTGGTGACAACATCTGCGCTGCCTGAGCCTGGCTGCGGGGAATTGTCATCTGGGTTGCTCCTGGTGACAGCACAACATGGATAGGGGGCATGACCTGAGAGGGAAACAGGCATTTTTCAGATCTCCAAAACTGCCAGAAACAAGAGTCTCTGGAGACAAAAAATGAATGGAGGCACAGAGGGAAGAGCCTGCCTCCTAAGCATGGTCATCCCAGACTCCTGGCCAACACAGGAGGAACTCAAGAGTTGCACTCCTCCCTGCAGGGAACTCCAGGTAATGAGAAGGAAAGAGCTCTTGCACTCCAAATAATATTTCAAAGCCTGACTTTTTCCTTTGTCTTCTCTGCCAAGCCACCTGCTGTGGCCAAGTCTTGACTTTGTTATTCTATTGCCATCACACCCACCAGGTCTGTGCAGCTTCCTCCAGAACAGTTTCTTCCCACACAACCTACTGCGGGTGCACCTGGTAGGCAGAGGAAGGAATAAAGTCTGCTCTGTGCAGAGGGTAGGGATGCAACTCTCTTTGGCTTTCACCCTTTGTCCCTTCAAGACAACCCCACACCTTGTGAATCCAGCAAGGCCGTCAGCTCCATGTGTGGAGGATTGGGAAGGACACAGTGAACTGAAAAGGGTTAAGCTTTCCTGGAAGTCTGTTCCAAGAGCACAGCAGGGCTGGTGTGGAGCTCCACGCCGAGCAATGCAAGAGTTAAGGTGACGTGGGGCCCTTTTTCTTCTTTCAGGGAGTACATCACAACCTCTATGGGTTTCATTGCTTCCCCAAGCCATGGTGTGCAGCTTCCTGAGACAATCTCACAGCTGGGGGAGGGTGCACAGCCCCCAGAGCCCTGCCACTCTGAGCCCTGCAGAGTTACACAACGGCCATTTTGCTCCTGCAGCTCCTTCCGAGTGCATGTGGGCAATGTGGGACAGGCAAAATGGTTTCCATGGCAACTCGCACTTCAGAGATGCCAGTGAGAAAATTTGCATTGGGGGAAAATATTCTGCTTCAACTCACGTTGCAAAGGAAGGAGAGAGGTGGGCTGCAGCAGCACCCCAGAAATGGTGGTTTTGCTTCTGCAGGGCTCGGTCTATTCCCTGCCTGGGCTGGCTGTGGTGTTTGTCCCATGCAGTGACAAAGCACCACCCTCTCACTACCTGCAGCCCTGTTGTTTTTCTCCAAAAAGGCCAAAGTGGCAACTCTGGGGAGCAACATGCTGTTCTGGCTGCCTCACCCCTCTGACCCTGAAAAGGGATAGGCACAGTCCAGAAGTGAAACTCAGTCCCTTTCTGCCATGGAGCTGGACTGCCCTCCAGATGTTGGCCACTGGCTGCAGTGCCTCCATTTCCTTAAGGGAGGCTAATGGTAACCCAACAACAGGTAGATGATGAGAACCCCAAGAGATCTCCTCAGCAGAGGAATCTTAAGGTCATGTCCCAGAGTAATTTGGTGAATTTAATGGAGGGAAATGGTTGGTTGCCCTGTGAGGTAATGTCTGGAAGAATGGTGGCTCTGTCTGGAGGGACATACCGAAGCCAAGGAACCAGGCTGAGAGTCTGCTGACCATCCCTGCCCAGGAGCTGTGCTGATCAAGGGGGGGGTTCTCCAGCACCGGAGTGCACAAAGACCATGACAGAGTCCATGTCAAACACAGCTGTCCTCAGGCAGAGCTGCAGAAGTGTGCTATTCAGAGGTGCTGCGTAACTGGAAACGTTGGTGTGGAGAACAAACCCACGGACTGTGTTTTACCCGCAGTCCCCGGTTTACTGAATGCCTGGTATGACTGCGCCTTCTAAGGCACAGGGAATGCCCTGACCCCAAAAGGGCACTGCAAGTGAAAAGGGCGGAGCGGGATCCCCAGAGCTCAGCCCCGGACCGGCTGTGCACCCCACGCACCAGCAACACTCGCAGGAGATGCGGGACGCGTCCTTGCCCCGCAGCTCAGCACGGGGACAGCGGGACCCGCGCCCTGCGAGCGGTGCCACAGACCCCGCACAGACTCCGCACCGACTCCGCAGCACCCCCGCGGGAGGGGGTCTGTNCGGGGGGCGCGGGGGGCCCGGCGGGCTCCGGGCCGCCCGTGGATGAGCACCATGCGGCTGCTGCTGCTCGCTCTCCTCTTCTCCTCGTCCTTCGCCCGCGCCGGCTGCGACCCTAAGATCGTCAATATCGGCGCGGTGCTGAGCACTAAGAAGCACGAGCAGATCTTCCGCGAGGCGGTGAACCAGGCCAACAAGCGGCACGGCACCTGGAAGCTTCAGCTCAACGCCACCTCCGTCACCCACAAGCCCAACGCCATCCAGATGGCCCTGTCCGTCTGCGAGGACCTCATCTCCAGCCAGGTACCCCGGGACGGCG
>VXBU01004405.1:44085-112866 GCA_013400315.1 Bombycilla garrulus | reverse complement strand
CCCCGCCCCGGCCCCGCGGTGCCCCCCGGTCCTGCCCGGGCCCGGGGCGCGCTGCCCGCATTGCAGCCTTTATGTAAGAGCGGCCGACTGCGCGCTCCGCGCACCTCCGGGCACACCCGGGCACCCGCACACAGCCCGGGCACGCACGGGCACCTACAGACACCCTGGGGGACACACGGGCACACGCACACAGCCTGCGCACAGACGGGCACTGCACGGCCCCAGCACGTACGGGCTCGCACACACCACCCGGGGCACGCGTGGCCACCTGCAACCCCCACCCGGGTCACACGTGGGCTCACACACGCACCCCAGGGTGCACACGGGCTCACTCCAGCACCCCGGGGTGCACAGGGGCACCCACACAGCTCTGGGGCACAAACAGGCGCACACACACACACCCCTCAGGGCACACAGGAGATCACACACGAAGCCCAGGCAGGCACAGACTCACACACGAAGCCTGAGCACATATAAATTAACACAGACACAGCCCCTGGGCACACATGGATTCACACACGAAGCCCAGGCATGCACAGATTCACACGTACCAGGGCACACACAGGCTCTCACACACATGCTGGGCACACGCAGGCCCCCATGCCTAAGTGGATGTACATACATGTCCACCCAACCCTGTGCATGCACACAGCAACATGCATGTGCACCTACACCACACACAGGCACACATGGGCACACACAGAGCTAGGTGTGAGCACACACGGGCATCCCCACACTGCGGGGAGGTGTGGCCACGGGTGTGTACACAGACTGTGCACACACACACATTCCATGTGCACACACACACTCCATGTGCACACACACACATTCCATGTAAACACACACACATCCCATGTGCACACACACACATTCCATGTGCACACACACATTCCATGTAAACACACACATTCCATGTGCACACACACATTTCATGTAAACACACACACATTCCAGGTGGACACACACATTCCATGTGCACACACACTCTCTCCATGTGCACACACACTCTCTCCATGTGCATACACACATTCCATGTGCACACACACACATTTCATGTGTGCACACACTCTCTCCATGTGCACACACACATGCTGCATCTGCACACACACTCTCCATGTGCAGATGCATTCCATGTGCACACACACACACACACACACACACACACACACCCCATGTGTACACGCGCACTGCTGTGCAAACACGGGCTCACACACAACATGTGTCTGCACTTGTGCCAGCATGCACAGCTGCTGTGACACATGGACACACACACACATCTGTGTGCGAGGACCTGGCGCACCCACTGCCACATGCACACCTGGGACACGGGCACATGTGGGGTGGCTGGGGTTGCAGACATGCAGGCACGGCATGCACAGACACACAGACACAGTGTGCACACCTGCACAGACACACAAACACACAGACACATACAGCGTGCACACACGCACAGACTCAGTGTGTACTGTGTATGGCTGTGCATGCGAGCACAGAATGACCCTCCCTCCTGTGTCCATGGGTCACTCTCGGCACACTTGAGGGTGCAGTCCGAACGCTCAGTGCTGGTGGGTGCAGCCTGGGGTGCCCCGGGCAGCCCGTGGCCTGGCCTCTCCACTTTCCCTGCTTGTGCTCTGGGTGCTAACCACCCCAGCCGGTCAGTTGGGGCCATCGCGGGGCGGACAGGCAGGTACAGACCCAGCCTCTCCTCCAGCACACCCCCGCACATGCGGGAGGTCCGCGTGGGCCCGTGCACAGGTGAACGCTCACCTGAATTGCATGAACGCCCCCACCACGGAGCCTCACTCACCCCAACGCGCAGAAAAATGTGTGTACGCTCCCAGGCACACACAGCCAGCGACGGCAGGGGGGTGGAGGGGCCGCGTGGAGCAGAGCTGTCGCCTTTGCAGCTCAGCTTCCCGGTGTGGAGGTGGGGGATAGCTGGGGGCATCACTGGGGTGGTGGCCAGGACGGGCAGCGAGGGCTGTCCCCGACCCCCGCTGTCCCCTGGCAGCAGGGGAGGCTCAGCGCTGAGCCGAGGCTCCATTCACTGCTCCCGGCTGATGGGCGCCCGTGGCCGTGCCACCTCCCGGCGCGTCTTTCCCGGCGCAGACCGCGCGGAGCGCGGGGCCGGTGCCGGCACAGCCCTGCCGGAGCGGAGCGGTGCGGGAGCAAGCGGAGCCGGGGCGCACAGGGGCTGCGGGTGCCCGGGGTGCTGGGCTCGGGGTGGCCCCTCTGTCCCAACACGCAGGGGCCGTCCCGGCCGCTGTGCCCAGAGCGGGGCACTGGTGCCTCGGTCGCCGCTCGCTGGCGCTGTGCCCGAGCAGGGGGCTGCGAGGCAGAGGAGGGGCTGGCAGCCCGCACACGCAAAATGGCTCCTGCCGGCGGCTGCCGTGCGCCACAGCACAGCCCGAGCCCCGCACAGCCCGGCCGTTGCTGCCCCCGAGCCTGCTCCTGTCCCGGGGCCCTGCTGGGTGCAGTTTCTCACCCCCTGTGTCAGCACCGGGAACCTCTGCCCAGGGCACTCTCTCCTCCTGCATCCCCAGGACCTTCCCTACCTCTTCTCTAGCAGTGTCGTCCTACTCCCACGCAGGGTCTCCAGCCCCTGCCCCAAATCCCTCTGAATCCTCAATTTACTCCCTCTCAGTGCCAAGCAGGATTCTCTCTCTTCCCCCCAGACCCCAGGGCCCCTTCCCCAGGCCGACTTCATCCTCCTCCCCCGTCCTGGCAATCTGTCCCTCCAGCCCGGGCGCTGAGCACATCCTGGGGCTTGGGAAGATGCTTGGAGAAGGAGGAGTTATTTCCTTCAGACATCAAAGTCCTTGCACTGATTCGCCCTAGCCGGAGACCTGCCACCAGCTGGGCACATTCTCTGTGCTCTGAAAGGGCGTTGGTGTAACAAAGGATCCCCAGAGATTACCCAGCTCCTTCCTCTCCCTTTGAGACAAAGTAGGATCCTGCTGGAGACCAAAATGCGAGCTCTGCTGTAACTGCAGAATTTTGCCAAATCCTCCTTCCCTATTTTGGTATAGCCCAGATTCTTGGCTGAGGGCAGACCCCGGCTCCTGCCCCCGCCCTCTGGGCTCTGCCGTTCTCGTGTGCCCAGGGCCAGATGGCTGATTCGCTCCCTGGCTCCATGCTCCCACAACGGTCCCAGCTGACCGTTTTGTTCGTAATAGTCCTCAGAGGGGAATTACAACAGAGTATTAAATGTGTGGTTAAAGAAATCGCATTACACAGTGTGACTGGAAGGGAGATGCTTCCCTTTAATCTGTAGTGCATGGAAGTTATTAGTTTAGCAAGCGGAGCGGTTGAGCACATCATTCCATCAGGGCATGATGGTGAGCAGAGCCATCACCTCCAGCCGTGTCACAGCACCCCTGGCTCTCAGCACAGCCCTTGCTTCCCCCGTTCCCAGTCATTTCATTGCCATTATCATGTTAATATGGGGCTGTTTAGCATTGCAGAAAAGAAAAGGAAGAAAAAAATCACACTCGATGGCTGATGTGCTCCCGTGAAATAATGTTTGTGTCGTGTATCCTGTCCTACAGGTCTATGCAATATTAGTTAGTCACCCTCCTGCTCCCAACGATCACCTAACACCAACACCTGTATCATACACAGCTGGCTTCTACAGGATCCCTGTCATTGGTCTGACAACACGCATGTCTATATATTCTGATAAGGTAACTGATGCATGCTTCTGGTCTAGTACCTCATACATGTGCTGTAAATCAGGAGTGCCTGTAAGGAGGGTTAATGATGTCTACACTCTCTCTGTGTCTGTCCGTCCACCCTCTCCAGCCCAGCCTGCAGCTCCCTCCTTCTCTTCTGCATTCCAGGGTACATAATTTTTTTGCAGCTGCCAGTGTTGACCTACATAGTGCTAGATGATCTCTGCAGCGCTGCTCTGCCAGGCTGCTGGGCTCGCTGCTCTTCAGCCACGGCAAAAGCACGAGCTGGCTCCTGCCCTGCTCACTGCTGACAACCAGGGCATCCTAGGGGCTCTGGGGGAGGGCCTGTGGAGGGGCAGAGGATCCTGTTAGAGCCTGTATGTTGGGCAGGATCTCTCTGGGGCTTGGAGGTTGTTTGGTTGCATTCACTTATCTGGGTCTGTGGGATATTGGTAGACGAGCTAACAGAATATCCTGAGGCTTCACATGACATTCAGTCTGGTCAGCACTCAAGACAAAGGTTCAGATTCCGGTGGCTCATCTCTCCCACACAGAGACTTCCAGGCTGGATGAGGTCCTGCCATTTGCAGGCAGTGCCTGTGCAATGAGGTGCTGCCCAGGCCTTCAGCTCACAGCCCATTTGGCAAACACCTAAAGCTTTAGTAAAGGCAAAAGGAGGACCTGAGAGGAGCCAGGCCTTCCAAATGACATTGCAGGATTTCATCTAGGCACAGGAGCTCAGTGGGTGAGATTGAGCCTGCTTTGAAGCACGAATCGGCCTTTGCTTGGAAAATGTGAATATTCACAAATGCAAATGTTCAGTGCAAAAATAGTCACTCCACCTACATGCTAAATAAAATCAGATTTTAGGAGGAGGAGCAGAAGCTCCCAAAAAGGCACCAGCAGCATTGCTTGGCTGGAGCAGCAGCAGGTTTTGGCATCTCCCAGGGAAGCCATGGCAAGATGGTCAGCAAGCCAAGACTACGGCAGTGATGGTGATGGTGGCTGGCAGGGCTGGGGACCTGCATACCCTGGCAGGGTCCTGCAAGGTGTGGTAGATGGAAAGGGATGGCAATAGAGCTGGCAGAGGAGGCAGGAAGTATTCAGGGGGCATTTGCTTCTTTCCGCTCTGGGGAGGAGATAGATCTAACAGAAATGTCACTAAGAGGGTCCTTGTCACAGGGCCCGTGATGGCAGGGAGAGGGGATCCTGCCCTTCGTCTCTGCTCCATCTCTGCAGGGCTGCGCCCAGCAAAGCAGCTGCTGCCCACAGCACCTGTGCTGTCCAGCCTTGTGCTGTCCTGGAGCGCTCACCCTGAGGGGCTGGCTCCGTCCTCTGCTTCTCTCAGTCTTTTCCTCTTTAAAACATGTTTTCTGCAAAGCATCCTCATGAACCCTACCTGGCTCACTTCAGGGCTGGAGGAGAGACTCACGGGCGCAGTGGTGACTTAGTGTGCTGGCAGGGAGATGCTCTCCATGGAATATGTGGGGTGTTGAGCAGGTTCAGGGCTGTGGGGCACACTTGCCTGGCAGAGACTGAGCAGGGAGCCCAGGCTGCGCACCCTGTGCACCCCTGGGAGCACCCCTGCCTGGCTGGCATCCTGCTCAGCCTCCTGCCCACCAAGGCTTGGAGTTCTCTGGAGAACAGGGACTTGCAGGCAGGAGACGGGGCAAAGGCAGGGACTGGGTAGAGGAGCAAAGGATGCTTGGATAGTGGAAGGGACAGCAAAGGTGGGAGCGGAGTGGGGGACAGAGGGGTGTGAAGCCATGGGATAAGAGTGTAAGGTTCTGCACACCCCATGCAGAACAGGCTGGCTCCTGACACAGGGACATTCGGCTGCTCCCTTTTTGGTTTCCAGTGATCAGCTTGCTTTCTTTTTTGTTTTAATTCAGGAAATTATATCTTTCAGCTTAGTTTCTATGGAAACAAGCTTGTAGGATCACTTTGTGTGTATGTGCCTAATTGGTTTTGGAGGCATCAGATGATTTTAGCTGAATTTACAGGGAGGTGAAATTGGGTTAATTATGGTCCTCTCAAGGCTACCAGGGGGAGGAAAGGTGTGGACCTCAGCATGGGCAGGTTTGCCCAATATTTTTCGATGCTCTCAGAGCATCTCCAGACATACACAGTGGTCCATGAGCCATAGCCAGTCCTTCAGCAAAGATACCTGAGGGAAGTGAGTTTTACTGCTCACAGTATCCAATCAACTACTTGTTCTAGAAATAATATTACCGGTATCAGGCAGAGCACTCTGGCTTCACTGAGATCCTCCCACCACCCAGCACAGTCCTGCCTGCCCAGGGAGGGGGTCTCTGGAATCCCAGTCACCTCTGTGTGGGGTCAGGAGGGAACTGGAGGAGACAGAGAGTCTCAAGGTAAAGGCACCAGAGTGGTTCCCATCACTGTGGTGTCCATTGCTATGGAGAGCCCTTCAGGGAGATCTCATGGACTGAGCATTGCAAAAATCCCCCTCTGACTTTCCCGTGCTGGGCCCCTTAGTGCTCCTGTCCCCCACGGGTCATTGAGGGTGTTTACGTCTCCTCCGCATCCACGAAAAATGTGAGATGACACTGAGGGTGAGAGCAGAGCCTGGGGGAATGCACAGCTCAGGAGGCAGGAAGGTCTGTGCTGTTCAACACCCCCATGTGGGACCTCTCCTACATGTGGGGCTGGAGGGACACCTTGGGTGCCCAGAGGTACTGAGCCCCTCACCACCCCACTGCAGATTATATGCAGGAGAGAATGAGGGAGATAAAGAATTAAATTAAAAGAGGCCTTTACTGCTGCAAGAGTTGGAAAACGCAGTCTAGACATCCTGCAATTGGAGAGCTTTTTCAGTTCCAGCACCTTACCCTGGTAGTTGAAGTGAGGTCTGTCTGTCTCTCTCCAGTCAGGGGATGGCTTTTCTTTCTGCTTCCTGCTCTCAGTGGAACAATTCCAGGCCCTCACAGGGCTTGTTCACTGAAAAGGGTGTTCTGCTTCATTACTGGTCAGTGGGCAGCAGGAGCCCTCTTAGGATGGGAAGGTGCAAGTGGGGAGAAAAGTGGCTCTTGTTGACCGAGGTCAGGGTCAGTTCCTTCACTGGCACCCACAAGTGATGGCTGGAGATGCTGCTTGGTGCAGCACAGAGATGTTTGCCCTAGGAGTGGGGAGCAGAGCCCTCAGCAGGGCAGGAAAACCCTCAGAAGGGCAGGAAAACCCTCAGAAGGGCAGGAGAACCTTCAGCAGGACTGGACAACTTTCAGCAGGGCAAGAAAAGCCTCAGCAGGGCAGCCTGGAATGTGCAAGAGCAGACCAGGGTAGTGGAGGGATGGCCTGATGGAGCCCCCACATGCCAGCAGATCCCCACAGCTCTGATTCCAGCTGGGAGCAGGACAGAGCAGCCTCATCACCCCACAGTGGCCCTGCCCCAGGGGCTGCCCCATCCCTTCCTCCATGCAGTGCAGGGAAAGGCAGAGAGTGCACTTTAGTCTGAGCTCCCCATCCCTCTGGCCCACAAAATCCCTCCCTGCAGTTGTCTGAGCTCTCTCAGAATTATGTCAGCTCCCTCCCCCATCCATAGCCATCAGGTGGGGCAGGCTCCCTCCAGGGAGACACTGGCCAACATTTCTTTCTCATGCCCAGCTGGTGAATTTCACCATATTTTTAAGAACTTTGCAGACTGGGATCTCTGTCAATCTCTTTGAAATTTCCCAGGCAGCTCAGTTGGGGAGTGCATTGCTAGAAGGGGGACTGATCCCACTGCCATAGGTAATGAAGCAAAAGCACATCGGTCCCTTCAGCCTGTAGGAAAAATCACTCCCCCCGCCATGGACTCTGAGCTGGGGTGAGCCCCTGGGCAGACAGAAGGGAAGAAGGTAACAAACTCTTCCCTCATGGTGCTGTACAAGGCCCTGATGTGACACACAGGAGCTGCCTGGTGGCCCCCAGCCATGGCCTTTCCCCTGTGGATAAAATTTCCATGCAAAGGCACCCTCAGTGCTCTCCCCCAGGCATGGCATGGCCTGGTGCAGGCTATGCACAGGACTGCAGCACCCGGCCATGTTCCCTGGAGAGCTGGATGCATTCCTGTGCTTTCTGCAGGTACAGGCTCACAGCTGTGCTTTCACGTACACAAACATGATCTACTCAAACAGCTCCTCTTTGTATGGACTTGCATCAAATATTTGCAGTTCTCAAGTCCTGACTCCATATAGAATCATCACAGAATGCCAGACTGGTTTGGGTTGGAAGGAACCTTAAAGTCCATCCAATGCCATTCAGTCCCATCCATGGCAGAGACACCTCCCACTGTCCCAGGCTGCTCCAAGCTGCAGTGTCCAGCCTGGCCTTGAACACTGCCAGGGATCCAGGGGCAGCCACAGCTGCTCTGGGCACCCTGTGTCAGGGCCTCTTCACCCTCTCAGACAATAGCCCAGCCTTCCAACCATGCTCAAAAAAAAAAAAAAAAAAAAAAAAAGTAAAAAAAAAAAAAGTGTGGTGCTTTTTGGCTCCAGCCCCTTGGGTTCTTGCTGAGCTTAGGCACCTTGATTTCACCCCAGCCTGTATTTGCTGCCTTTTTGCAGAACTAGAATGAAGTGAGGGAGCACAGGGCTGAGCACTCAGGTGTGGATGGGCTGTAGGGAGGTTTGCAGCAGGCTAGGGTTGGTGTGAGCCATTCCCATGGTCCCACTCCAGTGCTGTGGCTGGCCCCAGGCACATTCAGAGGAGAGCAAGGGATCCAGTATGGATTTGTAACGAGGACCAGATTTTGCTGTTTGCCTTATCTGAGGGGAGGGATGATGACCCTCAACAGTCCTGAGTTCAAGTGCGTGGAGCAGCTCATCAGGGACAGAGCTGGTTCAGCTGAGTGAGCCCACATGCTGTGCTGGTTGTCTCACAGAGGCTGTGCTAAAAACCTCAGGTCTTTTTTAACAGTTATTTGCCAAAAAAATGGGTTAATTAGGGTGCATAAATCACTGCATCCCCATCCTCTGCAGTGCAGCCTGTGTGCCCATGCTCAGGAGAGCTCTATGCTGGCTTTCTGAGGGGTGTGACAGGGACCTATGGGATGTCACTGTGTGTGCCGGGATGGTGAGTACCAAATCACACCAAGATGGATTCTCACCTGCCTCTGCACAGCACAAGCTGCACGTGTGAACCTCTGGGGGACTCTATGTTCATTTTTCTGCCAAGATTTGGCCCTTGCAGAGATGCTTCAAAAGCTGCACATAAACCATGAGTACTCATCCTGAGATCTCAGCTCAGTACTTGACATGAATGTTTCTTCACTATCTTATTTGAAAACTGCACTTCAGGGATCCAGGAGCTGAGATACCACCAGAGTCTGTCCATCACCCTTTTGACAGCACTTCAGAAAGCAAATTTGCATGGACTGTTAAACCAAGTTGCCCCCCAACAACCTGGCAGTAATTTTTTCCTCTGAACTCAGTGATATGTATTTACAAGAGTTAAGAAAGCCATGATTAGTTGTAACACCATTTTTGCAAGCTGGTTGGAAAACTATAAAGTAATTTGATGCAATATAGTGAATTTTCAACTACTTTTTTGTTTCCAAAAGGGATTGCAATACTTTTTATAGAATTTTGATGTTTTAACCTATGCTTCTCTGATTTTTTTTTTTATATTGCCTTTTCTATTATTTGTTCGGCTTGTTTTCTTTCTTCTAATTTTTTTCCTATTTCCAGTTTCACTTTCCCTCGATTTCCTTAAAGCAATTAAAAATGCTGAGGGGTTAAAAATTAAAAATGTTTAGACCCAGATGGTGTTCCCCTGGCCAGTCTGTGCAGCTGGACCTGGAAATTCCTGGACATCTCTGCTGACTATAAAGAGATCTCAAACACTGTGTTAGTGTGGACACCATGATTGTCTTTCCATTGTTTGTCTCTATGGACAAGCTTTTTCCCAGTCCTGTGGGTTAGTGCTGCTTTTGTGGGGTGAGCTGCTCTTCCTGTAACTGTAATGTTTGTATCAGTCATACTCCAAGAGTCTCGTGGGGCTTTCCTGGCTTGTTTCCTCCTGTGATCAAACATCCACCCTTCTTGGTGTCTCACATTCAGGAAATGTTCCCAGTGCTGTGGTGGCTTTGCTGCTGCCTCGTTCCCGTGTGTTGGGCTAGGGAAGGAGCAGGGACCTGCTGACCCTGTGCAGGGAGGCCTGGGCACAACAGGGAGTTTGCATCCTTTTCTACACATTTCGTGGTCTGGTTTGACATTATCACCATGTTGAGTGTGAAGAAGAGCATCTATTTGGTGTGTCTGCTCCTTCTGTGTGTATCCATGGGGGACATGATGTCTTTTCCTTTCCAGTGTGTATTACTTTGGCCCATTCAGGACATTTCTGACCCATTCTGGGTCTGGTCTCTGGATGAGCAGGTCTGGACAAGTCCTGTTATGTCCAGACAACCATTGCAGCCTTAGAAAAAGAAGTATTATGGTGCTTTATTTTTGTCCTCTCCAGTTTTGGCTCCTGCCTCCCTCCAGCATGTAGCTGGGCTGTCAAGTAGGGCCCATGCTGAGCATGAGCACCTTCACTTCCTGATATTTGACTCCAGGGCTTTTTGGACAAGCTGCATTTGTTTGAAAGCTCTCTGTCAGCTCCAGCTTTTTTGGTCTGATTGCTCCCCTAAGAGCGCTGTGCTTAATTAGGCTGGAATTGCTATTGCACAATCACCCAACCATAATGATGTCTTTAACCGAATCAGAGATGTTTGCTGGGGCACAGGTCCAGAGCTGCCTCCTCTGCCTGCTGCTGCAGAACAGGCTGACCTAGAAACAGCCAGGGACCATGTTATAAAACTGCCTTTCTGAACTTCTCCCATTACAAAAGACAAATGCACAGCTGCCTGTACCTGCCTTCTGCCTTCTGAAGGGAATTATTTTGCTTTTTGATGTCCACTGTCTGGTAATTATTTAAAAGGTCAAGAGGCAAGGCTATATTTGCACTGAACACTGCTGTCATTCATGGCTTGATAGGCTTTTCTTCTCTGTGCATTTATGGACCACAAAGCAGAAACCTCTCCTTGCCATGCTCTGGTTTAACCACAGAGAGGTACAAAGTCATATCCAGGGTTTGCTTCCCAGCCAGAAGGAAAGACGCAGGTCCCAGAGGTTAGCTCAAGGTGTGCATCCCAAAATGGCTGTGTGATCCCAGCCCTGTCCCTGCAAGCGTGGCTGACGCCCCCACAGTCTGTGTTGAGCTCTTGTTCTTCCTTGCAGAGCATCCACCTGTCCTTTTTGCGCACGGTCCCACCTTACTCTCACCAGGCCAACGTCTGGTTTGAGATGATGAGAGTCTTCAACTGGAACCACGTCATTCTGATAGTCAGCGACGACCACGAGGGTCGTGCTGCACAAAAGAAGCTGGAGACCCTCCTGGAGGAGAAAGAGTCCAAGGTCAGTTCCTCAACATTGTCTTGTAGCTTTGTTAAAGCAACAACAAAACTAGAAGTCTTGGGCTGTTGTATGTATGTAGATTTCTGTATGTAAAACACCTTTTCTTTCCATTGTAACATGGCTAACATGCTTAAAGCATCAACAGTGTCTGACTAGTACCTGACAGAACTTTGTACTTTATTCATTTCACTTGCTTTGCCATGGTCAAAATCTCCTACATGTAAATCGACTACAAAATGAAGGGAAGGATAACCTGGAGCTCTGCAAATGCCTTGCCCGAGTTTCCCACCCAAGGAGAGGACCAGTCGCTCAGCTTAGGGAAGCACCTGCCCCATTGCAGCCACCCTGGGGCCAGGCAGACCCAGCATTGCCAACCCCACCCCGAAAAGCAGCTTCTGAATTGGCTGCCAGGGGCTCAGCTTAGTGCTTAGGAGGGGCAGGGCAGCCAGGGCTGTAATGACCCTCTCGGTAGAGCTGTGGGCCCGTTCCCATCTCCATCGAAGCACATGCCAATCGCTGCTTTCCTGACACCCCATGCTGTCACAGGGCGGGTGTGGGGCCTTGCACCTGCTCTCAGGGCCAGTGGGAGCAGGGAGGGAGGCAGGGGAGGGCCCTGAGGTGTGGGAGGACAAAGCACACACCTCTGGCATGGAGGGAAAGGACTGAACGAGTGTTCAAGACGAGCAGAGAAGGAGAGCACAGGAAGCTGTTTGGCTGCAATCTGGAAGGCAAGGAACCACCTCCTGTCCTGCGAGGTGGAGTCCCAGCACGTCCTCTCTCCCGGGGCAAAGTGAGGTCCCCTTTGGAGAGTGTGAGTTCATCCAAGTCTCCAGCAGCATCAGGGCAGGCACCCATTCGGGAATGTTCCCTCCTGGGTCACAGGCAGGGACCTCAACCTGCTCTTTCCAGCCCCACCTGCAGCTGCTGGACCTCAGCTGTTGAGAAGATGTGGCCATAGATGCTTCTTGTGGTTGGAGTTGATGGCTGAGCTGAGAGATGGGACCCTGTGACTGCTCTTCGCCACGTCCCTGGAGGAACAACTCATGCAGGGCTGCAGCTGGCACAAGCCACACTGACCAACAGAATCCTGATTTTGGCAGTAATTTTAAAGAACTTTCATCCTTGCTGCATCCCAGGCTGTTGCAAGGCCCTGATATTCCACCAGCCACAGAAGATCCTCCTGCCTCCAAAGGCAGCTTCCTGCTAGAAAGCAGGACAGTGTTTTTCTCCAAAGCCTCTTCCCAGCACAATGCCCTTCATACAAGGAGAGCCATTGTCAGTCTCTCATCCCTCCTCTCGCATCTTTTGAATTTCCACTTTCTGTTTTCCTGTAGGTGCCATGCATCCCAATTTGCTGCTCCCTCTCATGCCTCCACTCCCATTTGCCCTATGTGGTGCTCCCAGACCCAGGGTGCCATTTCTTCTTCAGCCTGTCCACCCCACGGGAAAGCCTTTGAGAGCTTGAAAGATGGGGAGGGAGGGTCTGTCCTCAGACCTTCCCCTTATTTGCAATGCATCTACCATGTCTTGGTGTCTTCTGGTGGTCCTTGGGCTGCTGCAGATGGTCGGGCCACTCTCCAGCCTGGGGCAGCTGCTCTATCCCCAGAGGTCACCTTATCTTCTCTTTGGGGTGTGCCACTGCATCTTGTTTCTTTTTCCTTTGTGAAAAGGTCAGACAGACTGGTGTGACTGGTCTTGCAGGTGGCAGATACCCTGTCGGTGCTTTCCTGTCTGCCTCGGCCTCTTGTCTCCAATCTCTCTTCTGGTCACTGACGTGCTGATTCTTTTCATGCCATGAAGTTGTACCATGGGCCCCTCCCCAGCCTCTCCAAGGGCAGCCTGGGCCCTGGGGGTGGAGCAGGCAGGATACCTGATCTTCAAGGCTTAGATCACAGCCCCTGAGGACATGGAGGACCTGCTCAGGGTCAGAGACTCACCCGCCCATCTGAGGTCTTGGTTTCGGGCAAGGCTTGGCCCCCAGGGTCTGTGCCAGCCCCATGTGCCATCCAGGCATCACTGTGTGGGTCTGCATCTCCAGCAGCACCCCGAGCCCAGCTCTCAGGCTGTGCTGGCCAGCCCTGGAGTGCCCCATGTGCTGACCTCGTCCTGGGGCTGTCTGCAGCCACTCTCATCCTGGAGCTGCTGCTCCATCCAGCACAGCTCTGATCGTTCATGGGGTTGCTGGGACTCAGAAGGGAGTGCTGGACACTGTGAAACCAGAGCTTCTCTGGGTCAGAGGTGGCAGGTCCCTTCTGTGCAGCTTGCCTTTCTCTGGGACAGTGACATTCATGAAAGTGGCATTTTTTTGAGTGAATCCAGGAGCACATGGTGGAAAGGGAACTTCTGACTTGTCGATCCCTGTGTGAAACATGAAGATCAGAGAAAGGCTCCAGGATCACATGAAAAGAAGAGGATTACTGGTGTAGTTCTGGAAACAGGGCTAGTGACAGGGAGAGGTGATCAGGGGCCAGCCTTGTTGCACCCAAGACTCTGCTGACCAGCCTGGGCCAAGGTGCCAGAACATCTCATGAATTTCTGGTTGGAGGCTGCAGCATGGGTGACAAAGATTTGGCTAAATTGACAGTGCCTGTGGAGAAGTGACCAGTGTTGCCTGACTGGAGAACATTTCTGATGTCCTGCTGCATTTCTGGTCTCCTTGTAGCAGTCATTACTCCAGGACTCACTGCAGGCCCAGCAGAAGCCACTAAGAAGCCACTGCAGAAATCCTCACTGCGGGAGTCATCAGAAATGAAGGCAGACCTGGGCTCCAAGCAGATTTTGCCTCTTCAGATACTTTTCCTTGCCAGGACCCAATTTCTTTGAGCAATGAAAAACCTGTTGGGCTGCATCCAAGGGGAAGAAAGGAAAGATCACACAGCTGCATGGAAAGGAGAGCTGGCAAGATGTCCTGCTAAAGACTGGCCTGAATGCTAGGAAAAGGCTAGCTAATTAGTTTGGAAAGCAAGATGAAGAGAAATTGTCTGTCTGGGAACACGGACCCCCTGTGCACTGGGGGTGCAAAGGATTGGGTTCCTGGCAGGGATCCATTGCCATCAGGCTCTGGAAAAATTGAGATGAGAGTAGAGCTGTGTCCCCACCCCATGCACACAGATCAGGGACCCTCAGCTGGGGTGGGGTCAAGGAGAAGATTTCAGACTATGTCCCATCAAAACCTGCCAAGCCCTCACCTGAAGGCACCATCAGGTTGCTGATACTGGCCTGGCTGCAGGGGCTGCTCCCAGGAAGGTCCTGGGGCTCTGTGCAGCTGCTGCAGGGTCAGGGCTCTGAGCAGAGGCTGTGGGCCCTCAGCACACTGTCTGCTCGACAGGAAACCTCCAGCAGTGGGTGCCCTGCCCCAGGCTCCTCTGGGGCCAAGCAGCACCAGCAGCTGAGGCAGCAGAGCAGGGGAGGAGCAGGATCGCTGCTCCAGTCCGATCTCTCTGGGATCAGCGTGCGCCCAGAGCCCCACTGACGTGCTCCAGTCAGCACCATGAAGACCACCAAGCAGTGAGCCCCACTAGCCACGCTTAGGACCAGGTTACAGGCACCCTGGTCTCGGGTAGCTGCACGTCCCAGGGCCACCCTTGTGCTGCAGAGCCACGAGGTGCCCTGGGCCCTCCCCAGGGACCAGGTAAAAGCTGCAATATCATCCCATGTTCACCATTGCTTCATATCGCCACGCTTTGAGCCAACACGGGATGTAGAGAACTTTATCTTTCTCTTTTGGATGTCAACAGAGCTCAAAAAGCTGCTCCCTCCTTTCAGGGGTGAGAGGTTCAGCTGAGACACCTCACTTTGTGTGGACGCTCTGAGGGTGGACAGGATTGTAATGCTGATAGTGACGCTAGTAATGCTAATACTCTTAACTGTAACAGTTTGCCTTTATCCAGCACTTTCCGTACACAACATTTTGTCCTTTACTTCCACAGTAATTCCATGGAAACCCTACTACTTAGGCCCTTAGATTGTTTCTGAGCTTAAGATAAAAATTCCTTGCTGAAGAATTCCCCAGTCCCTCAAGGGAAAATACAACTGCATCGCACCAGCTGTGACACTCAGGCTTTGCTCTCAGATTGCTCCGTGATGCTCCCGTGAGAGCTGAGGCACAATCTCTCCTGATAGTGGTTTTTGCGAGCTCCAGCGTTATAGAGACCCTTTAGCAAACAGTGGAGGAGGAGGTGGATGTTGGATTGCTTTACTACACGTCATTTTCAACTGTTTATAATATTCTTCTGTGTCTACATATTTTCTCTGTGCACATTATTCATCAGAGTAAAAAAAGGAACTATGAAAACCTCGACCAACTTTCCTATGACAACAAGCGAGGACCCAAGGTATATATGCATGGAAATGCACGCCGCCCACCAACCTAACTAGCAAATGAAAAATAGCCACAGCCAACAGAAAAATAAAAAAAGAAAAAAAAAAGAGAAAGAGAAAAAAAAGAAAAGAAAANTTGCTCTCAGATTGCTCCGTGATGCTCCCGTGAGAGCTGAGGCACAATCTCTCCTGATAGTGGTTTTTGCGAGCTCCAGCGTTATAGAGACCCTTTAGCAAACAGTGGAGGAGGAGGTGGATGTTGGATTGCTTTACTACACGTCATTTTCAACTGTTTATAATATTCTTCTGTGTCTACATATTTTCTCTGTGCACATTATTCATCAGAGTAAAAAAAGGAACTATGAAAACCTCGACCAACTTTCCTATGACAACAAGCGAGGACCCAAGGTATATATGCATGGAAATGCACGCCGCCCACCAACCTAACTAGCAAATGAAAAATAGCCACAGCCAACAGAAAAATAAAAAAAGAAAAAAAAAAGAGAAAGAGAAAAAAAAGAAAAGAAAAGAAAGAAAAAAATATCCATGACTATGTTTCTTGGTAGCACGTTTTTATGTTGAGATAGTTTGGTTTGGACTTGAGAATGGAAACTTAGCCAGCTGACCCTGGAAGGATTTCTTTTTGAAACATGCATGTGAACGAGTAATTAACTTGCAAGTTCTTTTTTTTTTTTTTTTTGAAAAGTTGAACCAACCCCCTTTCCTCCCCAAAGGAAACGGTTCCTTGGTGTAAGTTGCTGACTTTGATTCCCAAAGGTTAACCCTGTGCAATATGTTTTTTTCATTTCCCATGTTTTTGAAAAACAACACTCGTTTGAGTTTTCAATTGCATTTCAAAGCCTTTTTCTCTTTCCTGTACAATGCACGCCTCTTTTTGGGTCTTGATTGACTTCAGTTTGCATGCACAGTGCAAAAAAAAAATTAAAAAAGTAAAACAACCAAAAAGCCAAAATCTTAAAAGAGAAAGGAAGGAAGGAAAGAAAGAAAAGAAAGAAAGGAAAGAAAAAGGGAAAAAAAAAAAACCTATAACCAATCTTATTTAGCAGACTTTTGTGCAGTTTAATGAATTCTCTTGACCCTTTTCTAGATAGCATGGCTCTCACCACCCGTCCTGGGGCTCACTCACTAACCAGCTTTGCTCGCACTAATCACAGGCTGAGAAAGTGCTCCAGTTTGACCCTGGAACCAAAAATGTGACATCGCTGCTGCTGGAGGCGAAGGAGCTGGAGGCCAGAGTCATCATCCTCTCTGCCAGGTGAGGCCATGCTGCCCCTTCTCCTCCCTGCTCTGATTTCCTTTCTCCAATGCTGCTCAGTGCTGGAGTCAGTGTGGATTTGGGGTTTGACAACATTCCAAGGAGCCCGAGAGAACCCCTCCCACAGCCCCTGTCCTGGGCAGGTGGAGGGTGCTGAGGGTGCTGGACTTGCTGCTGGCCAGGGAGTGACAATTCCGAGTGGTCTGGCATGTCCGGCTGTGCTGCAGAAGCACATCAGTTACTGATGGTGTGTCCTGCTCCAGCTGGGAAGGAGGGGAGCCTGATGGCCCCAGCACAATGGCCTACTGATGGCCTACAGCACAATGTGCAGATGCGCAGGTGCTCAGCAGCCCTGGGAGCTGTGGGATCAGGTGAAGCTGAGAGCAAGGGTCCCATTGCATCGAGGATCTAGCCATTGCCCAGGAGAACCCGTAGTCAGAGTCACCTGGGGCGGTGTCTTCCCTGGCACTGCCACACCCTTGCGATCTGACAGTGGGGCCACCTGCAGCTGGAGCCACATTGCCGTTCCCTTCCTGTCGTTGCAGCGAGGATGACGCGGCCACGGTGTACAGATCAGCAGCCACGCTCAACATGACGGGCTCGGGCTACGTGTGGCTGGTGGGGGAGCGGGAGATTTCCGGCAATGCCCTGCGCTACGCCCCGGACGGTAGGCACCTCCCGAGCTCCGTCCCGCTGCAGCCAGGCTCGGAGGAGCCCGAAGGAGCCGGGATGAGAGGGCCCTGCCCTCCCCGGGACCCCTCGGGCTGGGGGAACGCGGCGCCCTGGTGGTCCCGAACGGGGCGTCCCACGCTCTGCCCGGCGTGGGGATTCAGCCTTGGCCGCGCTGCCACGCCCCAAATCCGTGTCGCTGAGGCTTTGCAGGCTGCCTGTCACCCGGGGGAAAGCTTGGGCAGGGCCGTGGGTATGGACGGAGCTCAGGGTGTCCGTGCGACACGGCGCCCAGCCGCACGGTGCCAGCTCAGCCCCGCTGCCCTGCCTGCTCCTGCTTGAAACTCAGACAATTCCCACTGCAAGCGATCCTCAGCCCGTAGCCATGTGTTCGCTGTCCCAAGAGCTGGGCAAGGGAGTAACGCTGGAGTATCCAGTGATCCCGGGAACGCTGACCCGCCTCCCCCTCTGCCCGCGGCAGGAGTGATCGGTTTGCAGCTCATCAACGGCAAGAACGAGTCAGCCCACATCAGCGACGCTGTCGCCGTGGTGGCCCAGGCCGTGCACGACTTGTTTGAGAAGGAGAATATCACAGACCCACCGCGGGGCTGCGTGGGCAACACCAACATCTGGAAGACAGGACCCCTTTTTAAGAGGTATTGGGGAAGGGGTCCTGCTGGAGGGAGCAGAGGACCTGGTAGGGGAGAGCTGGAAAAGGTGGGAGCATGTGGAAAAGCTGCAGGAGGACACGATGGCTTTGTTTAGGGTATCTGTCACTAAAGCTTTGGGGCATGTGGCACAGAGCTGCCTGGACTCTCCTGCATGATTTGGATGTGAAGGCCACATCTCTCCTAGAAAACTCTCCCAGACACCGGCTCAGGCAATGGCATCCAGTTTTTCCAGGCTGTTTAGGCATCATCCTGGTGCCTGGCACCAATTCAATCCATGTCAACCCATGCTATCCTGGACAGCTGGGATGTGTGGGCGGGGAATGACTCTAGGAGGAAAGGATTGGGGACCATGGTCTCCTCCAGTCTGGAGCTTAATTCCTTGGGTGGAAGTGGGACAGAGGAGGCCTTCTGCCAAATCAAGTCAGGGGGATATTTCTGTCCCATTTTATCTTGGCGCTGTGGGCACGTTTCCTGCTGGACGTTCCAAGGGCTGTGGCATAGGTCCAGTGCTGCCAACAGGGCTTGATGCCAAGAGATGTCCATGCATGGGACAGGTTGCCCTCGGCTGCAGCAAACCCTGGTGCTCTGGATTTGGAGGCTGGGGTGTCACAGATGGGAGCATGTGCCTGTGGGGTCCTGCTGCCAGGGCAGGGGGATCAGCAGGGCTTGCATGCGCTTCCAGACCCCAATCCCTGCATCACTGCAGGTGCTGGGGCCACAGGAGCTGGGCCTCGGTGCAGAAGCCACTCCCTGCAGACTTGGGTTCTGCTAAGCATGAGACCTGCAAAGCTTGGAGATTGTTTTAGAGGCATTTCTGGCATCCCCTGCAGTGACAGTATTTGGCATGAACGAGTCAAAGCTGTTCTTCACAAGCGGCTCAGGCAATCCTTGTGCCTCCACTATCACCTCTCCAGGGTATGGGGCTGGTTCTCTCCTTGGTGGTGTTTGTGTGTGCCTGGGCCACTAGCCAGGCTGAGACGGGCAGGTGCCAGGCACAGCACCAAAGCTGCAGCATGGGCACACCTCCCAGGAAACCCCCAGAGGAAAGTGTCCTTGGGTGCTGTGGGACAGATCATTCCAGAAGGGAGTGGGACTTAACTGGTGGAGAACAAGGAGCAACAACAGCAGATATGGTAGAGAATATTTGGGAAACTGATTCCATCCACCACCACATGTCTATGAACATACCATAGGTAGCCTTGACTGAACTTCTACAGGGTGGTGGGTAACTGAGAGGAAGCATCTGCCTTTCTGATGCCTTGTGAGGCATCTCAATAACAAAGCAGCTGTTCTAGGTTGTCCCAGCTGTGTTTCTCTCCATAGGGTGTTGATGTCCTCCAAGTACTCAGAGGGTGTCACCGGCCGGGTGGAGTTCAACGAGGATGGGGACAGGAAGTTTGCCAACTACAGCATCATGAACCTGCAGAATAGAAAACTGGTCCAGGTTGGGATTTACAATGGCAGCAATGTACGTGCAGGCCTGGATTGGGTAAGGAGGGGTTGAGCCCTGGGATGTCCACGTTGGTCTCATGTCCATCTGCTTCCTTCGGGATCCACCACAGGTCCTGACCAACGACAGGAAGATCATCTGGCCAGGGGGGGAAACTGAGAAACCTCAAGGCTATCAGATGTCAACCAAGTTGAAGGTAAGAGCAAATGGCATTAGGGGCAGGGCTTCTCAGCTCTCTGCATGCCAAGCAGTGACTTCATCTGCCTCCCACCTCCATGGCTACTCTGCAGCTGGCAGCATCATTTGCAAGGCCAGGAGAGGATATGGGAGAGAAATAGAGAAGGTACTGGAGGGTGTTCAGAGCAAAACTTTCAGGTGGAGTCAATTAGATAGGGTGGCAGGCATCCTTGGGTTTGGAAAGAGACAGGTGGGAAGTGGTATGAAAGAAAACAGCATGGAAAAGGTGGTGCAGGGACAAGGTGTTCACCATTTCTCATGTGAGCCAGAGGACACCTGTCACAGATTTGCGAGAAATACAAGGATGGGCTCCTTTGGCCGAGGCATGGTTCAGCTCTGTTAGACAGTGCAGAGACAAGGTGGAAACACATTCAAAAGGAGATTAAACCCTCTTGTGGAGGGTGGGTGGATTGGTAGCTGCAAGGCTGAACTCAGGTAATCCCTGAGGAAGTGATGGCCAGAAGCTGGAGGTAACACTGGCAAAAGGTCCAGCCAGTCTAGCTTTGCTTCTCACGCTCTTCCTTTAAGTGTCACTTAGCAACCCCTTTAGTGATTTCATCCCACTTTAGTGACCGGATCCTGGCCAGGCTGGCCTTTCATTTTCCTACTGTTCATTTTTCCAGCAAGGGAAATCCCATTCCCACCGGCAGTGAGCCCAAGTGCTATGGATATGTTGCTATTGCTGCTTGACTGAAAGATCCAGGGCAGGACTGAAACACCTGCATTAACTTGGGGCAGTCTGACAGTGTCTAGAGCCCCTTTCCAGGCACCAGTCCTGGCTGTGTGGTGTCTCCCATCAGTCTCACATCAGTTAGGGAAAGAGATTTTGAGGCTTAGCTGAAAGTGCCACATGAAGGAGGACGTTCCTCACCTTGGGTGCAGGGAAAGCAGATGTTCTTAGTGCTCTTCTTGGCAATGATGTGTTAACAGTTGGATTTCATATCTTAAAGATATTTTTCAGCCTAGAGGATTCTCTGATTCCCCATGCCAAAGCCAGGTCCTGCTGCTGGGCTGAGACGGCAGCTGGGGAGGGCACCAAAGCTCGTGCGGGGAGGGCAGCCCAGCTCCCACCATGGGAATGTAGCTCTGGAGGGAAACACAGACCAAAGGTGTTTGTGCTTCTACCTTACAGATTGTGACCATCCACCAAGAGCCCTTTGTGTATGTGAAGCCCACTCAGGCAGATGGGACCTGCAGGGAGGAATTCACCATCAATGGGGATCCTGTCAAAAAGGTCTTCTGCACTGGACCAAATGAGACTATCCCAGGTAACTTGGTCTGGTGGGGATTCCACTCCAAGAAGGGGTCCCAGGGAGGGTGCTCAGTCATACAGGAGGCCCAGAGGATGAGGCACAGAGAGGTGACAGCACAGCAGGTCCCCAGACACCCTCCCATCAGCTCAGCCTCATAACAGTGCTGTGCAGGAGTTGGGCCCTGGGATCTAGGGGTTTGAGCCCAACAGATTCTTTCTCGCTGTCTCTTTTCTGGATGGGCATCAGGGCTGCTTTCAGGGATTCCATCCCGAGTTTCTGCCTGCTGACATGGTCCAGTTCTCTCTGTCTTGATCTCCAGCAGCAGCAAGGATCCCGAGGCATGTCAGTACATGCTGCACTGACACTGCACTGGTTTCAAACTGTCACAGAAACCTGTGTCAGGATCAGGAGTGAGCATCTGGTGTGGGGTGGGACAATGCCAGCTTGCCCAAATCCACCTGAAGGGCATCCCGTTGGCTCATCACACCTTCCTGTGCACAACATCCCCCCAGAGTTGTGTCCTGGGCCGTGTTCAGCCTGCTGGGCTCATGTCAGGACTCCTCCAGCACATGCACCAAGCCCTCTCTTTGCCCTGCAGAGGGTGGGTAGCACCCCCTCTCAGCCCACCTCACTGGCACATGCCAAAGGAACTGGACCCTTTTGTCTCCAGCCTGACAACACCCACAGGTGATGGAGGCCGTGAGAGAGGGTGGTCAGGCACAGGGCCCTGAAGGATAACATGCATGGAGCCAGAGCCATGGAGTGACTGCTCTCACCAGGGACAGGCACGGATCCTGTGTGGGGTCCCTGGCCAAGGGCTGCCCCCACTCATCCCGTTCCATCCCTCCCCCAGGCCGTCCCACCGTGGCACTGTGCTGCTATGGCTTCTGCATTGACCTGCTCATCCGCCTGGCAGGGGTGATGAACTTCACCTATGAGGTTCACCTGGTGGCTGATGGTAAATTTGGTACCCAAGAGCGGGTGAGTTGTGAGTTTGGGCAGCCTGTGGTCTTTCTTTACCTGTGTTGTGCGTTGAAACAACCCCACGCCCTTCTCCTGAGCAGGGTGGGATGGAAGGGCAATGCAGGATTCCTAAAAAGTGCAGGATCCTGGATGGTGGGGCATGTGTGTCAGGGCAGGGGACTGACCTGGCCTTGGCTTCCTGGCAGGTGAACAACAGCAACAAGAAGGAGTGGAACGGGATGATGGGGGAGCTGCTGAGCGGCCAAGCAGACATGATTGTGGCTCCCCTCACCATCAACAATGAGCGGGCTCAATATATTGAGTTCTCCAAGCCCTTCAAGTACCAGGGCCTCACCATCCTCGTGAAGAAGGTATGGTCTGTGTGGGAGGTTTTGTAGAGCACAGGGGTGCCTGTTCCACAGATTGCACCATGCCCAGTGCAGCCCCAACAAATTCCAGGCTCCAGGCTGCTGGTTTTAATGCCGGCTCTTGTCTGCACCAACCTGACCCTTCCTGAGCAGCCGAGCAGCAGGAGCTTGGGGTTGGGGCAGGCCAGGGCCCCTGTGGGTCCCTCCAGGGGGGCAGGGTGTAGGCTGGGGGGGGGTGCCAGCACTGTTCCCCTCTCTCCTGTGTGCAGGAAATTCCCCGCAGCACCCTGGACTCGTTCATGCAGCCCTTCCAGAGCACACTCTGGCTGCTGGTGGGGCTATCTGTGCACGTGGTGGCAGTGATGTTGTACCTCTTAGACCGATTCAGGTGAGTGCACTTTTGACCACTCAAGGTCTGGAGGGGACAGAGAGGTGCTCCTGGGAACTGTCCCCTGTGTCCCTTGCTTGGGCATAGTCTTGCAGCACTTTGGGGGCCCTCACAGGGACTTAACCCACCTGCTCTGCCCCACAAGCCCTGGGCTGAGGCTCCTGGCCCCTCTGGCTGCCTAAGCTAAGGGATATGGATATGCTGGGTACCCAGCACGTGGGGATGTGGGAACGCACTTGTCAGACCAGGTGCTGTACAGATACCTGGTCAAGGGGACTGTCAGCTTCTGGGCTCTGAGAGAATTTCCTCTCGGCCTTCCTTGGACCTGGGGCAGATCCTCTGAGGGCAAGAGAACCTGCCCCTGCCTCAGCCCTGTGCCCAGAGGCTTTGATGGCTAATCTGCAGGGAGCCCTCTATGCTGCAGTGGGAGAGGATTGAGCTGACCAGGGTCAGACGACCTTTCTGGTCTGAAGAGAGTGTGATGGGACCAGTACCAGTGTAAGCCAGACAGGGTCAGCACGAGGGATGTGGCAGGCAGTGGGACAGAACAGGGAAGAGCTTCTTCGGACAAGGCCCAGTCTGTAGGAATGAGTGACACAGGGCTGCACCAGGACATGTAGGGCACAGTGGGAATCAGGGTGAGGGGAATGAGAAAGGTTTTTCATCTCCTTTTCCAGCCCATTTGGCCGGTTCAAAGTAAACAGTGAGGAGGAGGAAGAAGATGCCCTGACTCTCTCCTCAGCCATGTGGTTCTCCTGGGGAGTCCTGCTGAACTCTGGCATTGGGGAAGGTGAGTCACAACTCACAGCAGGACTGCTCTGCCCTGTATCCCAGGCTCTGAGCTGGGCAGGCTGGGGAGAAGCCTCTGCCCTCTTCCACAGCCTCCCTCTCTCACGTGGTCCCTGTGGGACCTCATTCCCTGAGCCCTCCAAGGAGCAGGCTGGTCATGCTGAGCATTGCATATTTGTGGCAGTTGTCAGGGCTGTCCTGCCACCCCCAGCACCAGTGACGGGAAATAGGACAGGGAAACTTGGGCTGGATCCCCTGCCCAGGGTTACTCACCCTCTCAGGGTGGCACACAGCATGCCCTGGAAGCAGCTGGAGTTTTTTTTGGTTAAAGCAATGCAGAAGCTCCTTGCACAGCTGCTGGTAGAGCAGATAGATGGTGCACATCTGCAGCTGCCTTTGGGCTCATGTGGATTAACACAGTTTTGGCAACCAAGCCAAAGCCCTCGTGGTGCCACTCTGGTATCTCCTCTCTCCCTGCAGGTGCTCCCCGGAGTTTCTCTGCCCGTATTCTTGGCATGGTGTGGGCTGGCTTTGCTATGATCATTGTGGCTTCATACACTGCCAACCTGGCAGCCTTCCTGGTGTTAGACCGACCTGAGGAGAGGATCACAGGCATTAACGACCCCCGGGTAATGACCCCTCGCTTGCTTTTCCCGTCCCTAGGGCATATAACATGGCTTGTGGTTCCCAGAGTCCTGATTTACCATGGCTGTGATCTGTGCTGTGGGAGCCAGAACCAGGGAGCTCTGCCTGGGCTGGTGCTGATGAGTCTGAGCCCCTGCTCTGGGTGGGAATGGACAGACGTGGGCAGGGATCAGCAGGAAAACAACCTGTCCAGAAATAGCCTGTCTGCAGTCAAACTGCCTGCCAGTTCCTGGAGAGCCTCCTCTAACCAACGAGGAAACGATTCATTATGGATGAGTTATAACTAATGAAATTGTCCCTGCGGTGCAGTCAATACTCTCCACATGCCTCAAATCCATTTCCTGCTCTGGCAAGGACACAGCCACAGCTCAACAGCCCAGGCACACAGGAATGTGCCCTGTGGCAGCACTGACCCACAGCATCCCACACTCTGCTGTGTGCCCTGCCCACAGTACTGCCAGCCCCATGGCATCCACAGGCCTCCTGCACCCTCAGTACCACTCTGTCCCTGTCCCATAGCATCCCCTGCCCCAGCAAAACGGCCCCAGAGCACTCACTGCATTCTCTGAAGAGATCAAGGTCTTCTCTAGGGAACAGGTCCCTGAAGGAGATGTGAAATTAGGAAACAGCTTTGGGGTGGGAAAGTTTTGCTGCTGAAGGACAGAAAAAAATAGGAGCCCCGCCCTTGCCTTTCAGCTGCGCAACCCCTCGGATAAATTCATCTATGCCACCGTGAAGCAGAGCTCCGTGGACATCTACTTCCGACGGCAGGTGGAGCTGAGCACCATGTACAGGCACATGGAGAAGCACAACTACGAGAGCGCTGCTGAAGCCATCCAGGCAGTGAGGGACAAGTGAGTAGGGCCAGCACCTTGCCTGGCCACGCTGGGAAGGGCTTCAGGGAGCTGCAGTTGAGTGGAGCAAGCAGCGCAAACCTGGCGGGAGCTGCGATCAAAGCACGGCTTGATGGGACCTCCCGGCGGGGCCTGGATGGGATCTGCCCAGTCCTGGTGTGTCCCAGGTCACTGGGTGGGGAGCACAAGGTCTGCATGGGGGATGGCACAGTGAGAGGCCATGGCCTCTCTTTGTGGCCTCTTTTCTTCTTTCGGTGCAAGGCTGGGTGGCTTCAGTGTTTAAATTAGGGCTGGGAGCACCCTCGCTGTTCCCACGGAGGCTGCAGGCAAGCTGGGCTGCCCAGCCTGACCTGACCTCTCCATCCTCCCTTTGTGTCCAGCAAGCTCCATGCCTTCATCTGGGACTCAGCAGTGCTGGAGTTTGAGGCCTCCCAGAAGTGTGACCTGGTGACAACGGGGGAGCTCTTCTTCCGCTCCGGCTTTGGGATTGGGATGCGCAAGGACAGCCCCTGGAAGCAGAACGTCTCCCTGGCCATCCTCAAGTCCGTATACGGCTCTTGGCATGGGGCTTGCCCTAAATGCTGCATGTGTTGGCACGCAAGTAACCACGTGCCAGGCTACCCTCCAGACCTCTGCAGCAACAGGAGTGCCGGGGGCTGCCATTCCACCCTGACAAAGGAGACGTTGAGTGACTGGGGTGGGCACCCACAGCCTCAGCTCTGGCTCTCAGGGCTGGGGAAGCAGCAGGGAACTGGCAGGAGGGCAGAGCAGGGCAGGGAACAGAGTCATGGGCAGCCAGGGGTGTAGGCAAAGCTGGCAGAGAGCAGCAGAAGCCATCCAGCGCAGGTCTCTATGAGCAGGGTGTGGGTGCTGCCATCTCTCCACTCCTCCCTCAGGGCTTAGCCTGCCCAACAGCACTGCACTGCCCTGGCTCGGTCATCCAGGGTGTTTTTCTTTCAACTCTGGCTACTCCTGTTACACAGGAATATGTCAGGACCCTCCTCTGAGTCCAAGGCTTTTACACCAGCACTGACATGCAGTGTGTGTTGTCACAAGTTGGACTGATGGGTGAAAAGGGATTTCCTTGCATTACTTTGGAAATGCCATGCTCATTACAGACAGAGATATGTCATGATGGAGGAACAGGCAACTGGGAAGCAGCAAGTGATGGGAGGCAGCCCTGAGGGATTCATTTTAGGAGAGATACAGTCAGGAACCACCAGGGTCCTGCCCAAGATGTGGAGATGAAAGACCTGAGAGAGAATGGGCAAGATGTGGAAGACAGGCAAGATCCAGGGTCATGTAGGGAGCCATGGAGACTGTCTATGGGATGGTCTTAACATGGTGATGGGTGGCGGCAGGAAAGATGGGATTTGGGACAACCACATGAGAAGCCAGAAGGGGCCACAGCAGTCCTTGGTGTCCTCCTGGGAGAGGATGGGGAAGCCCAGGGCTACAGATGGCCCAGCAAGGTGGTGGGGGTGTACCAGGAACAAGAGGGAGGAAAGTGCAGTGATGGGATGTGTGCTCTGTGCCCGCTCCATCCCCACGAGTTGTTCAGGCAGAGATGAGTACTGTGAGGACATGGCTTGTGTCCTCCCAAGCTGTGACACCAGGCTGTGACACCAAGCTTCTGGGGTGTCCCAGCCCTCACTGTGTACCGCGGGGAGCTGCCGGGCAGCAGTGCCCTGAGCACCTAGAGGGTGCTGGGGGCTGGGGGTCACCAGAAAGGACAGGGGTTCATCATTGCCTGAGCTCCAAGTGGCCCTGGCAGGCCGAGGAATCATGCAGGAGAGAACTGGGAGATGTGGTTCGTGTCCACTCCCTGCAGCCTTCTCCAAGAGCTCTTGGAGCACTGCCAGCTCCATCCTTCCTCGAGAACACACCTTCCCCATGGCTTACACCTGGCTCTTTTGGCAGCAGGTGCTGCCCTAGAGCTGCCGCAGGGGCAGTGGCAGTGGGGAGCTGTGGGTGCCTGCTCACAGCACTGCACTGTGCGTGGGCTCTGTGTGTGTGTGAGCATGCAGTGCTGGCAGCCCTGCAGACAGCCCACACACACTCTGTGCAATTCCACACATGCACAGGTGTGCACACACATGGTTCCTGTACTAGTAGGCTGCAGGCAAGTGCAGAGTCCTAGGATGGAGGGCACGAAAGCACAGAGTGTGTGCCCCAGCTGCCTGTGGCTGGTCCCCAGTGACTACCCTGTCCTGTCTCCTTGTGCTTCCAGGTCCCATGAGAACGGCTTCATGGAGGATTTGGACAAGACTTGGGTGAGGTATCAAGAGTGTGATTCCCGTAGCAATGCCCCGGCAACACTCACCTTTGAAAATATGGCAGGTTTGTTCTGCAAACCTCTTTCTCCCTCTTTGCTGGGTTGCCCACTTTTGCTCAAGACATTCTACTCTCTGGGGCTCTCCTCTCAGGCCAAATCTCTGCTGCTTCTGGGTTTGCGTTTTCGTAGTGGTGGAAGCCTGCTGAGGTGGGCTTCATTCCCACCTTGTTCAGAACAGTTCCACAAAGTTTCCCCCACATTCCCTGGGTGCCCTTCTTGCCAGTGAGGCTGCTGTGGTGTGAGCATGGCTCCCCTCCCTCTGCCCTGGCCAAACTGTGGCTGTCACAGTGCAATCAGAGCTGTCACCAATGCAGAGAGGAGAACATCACCTCGGGGGAGGCAAGTTGAGAAACCTGCTGCAGGAGGGGGCTGGAGGCAAGGGGCAGCCCCTCAGTCCTGAGGAGCCCTGGGCAGGGCCAGGACAAGGATAATTGATACAGAGGGGTTTTCATCTTGCAAAGACTGTGAGAATCCCAAGAACAGGCTCTCCCTTTGCACTGAGGTGGTGCTGCTGGTCCTACAGCCAGACAATGCAGTAGATGAGGGATGAGGGGTGTTGGATGGGACCGTGTTCTCACCAGCACTGCTGGCCGGGTTACAGGCAATGGAGAAATGGGGCATTTTGCTCCATCTCCTCAGACACCACTCCAGAAATATCAGCCCTGAGGGCTGCAGGCAGCTGTGGACAGCACAGAGCTCTGTGCGTGGCTGTGCTTCCTGATGAGCCAAACCGGAGCACCAGGGCTGGATTCTAGTGCAGACAGTCCTCACAGGGGATGGGGTCTGCCCTGCGGCTTGCTGTACCTGTCCCCAGCAAGACTGCAGCTCAGTGCCCAGTGCTCCCCCAGAGCTGGCACTGACATCCTTTAGGTGCCCAGGCCCTCCAGGACTGCCAGGAGATGGCGGTGGGACCCTGGGTTGGAAGATGCTCCCATCACTGAGTGTGATTCAGAAAAAATGAGGGGTTATGTTGCAATTTCCACTGCCCCCTGTAATTTTCCTGCTTATTTCAGGTGTGTTTATGCTGGTGGCTGGAGGTATTGTTGCCGGGATATTTTTAATATTCATAGAGATAGCTTACAAAAGGCATAAGGACGCGCGGAGGAAGCAGATGCAGCTGGCGTTTGCGGCCGTTAATGTGTGGAGGAAAAACCTGCAGGTAGGACAAACCGTTTTTAGAGCAAATCTCCACCAGGTGTGTTTTCCATTCCTTCACCAAATCAGTGAATGCAGAGCTGTGGATTAGCATGGGGCCCTCTGTCCCCCAGCCCACCCCCAGTAGCTCCAGCTGGGCATTACTGGGTGCCTGTTAAGCTGTAGGGTAGTGTGCCTGCCTTTTCCCCTGGAGCTGCCCCTGCCCAATGCTGTTTCTCCCAGCAAAGCTCCAACAGGGCAGAGGTCTGGCCCAAATACCCTCAGTGGAGCTTGGGATGGGGACTTTGCTCTGCTGGGGACCATGTGCCAGAGCCACACCTTGCCCTGGTTGAGCAGGCAGAGCCAGCATGGCTCCTTTGCAGGTTCTGCCCTGTTGCCCAGCTCCAGCCGCGCTCACCAGCAGATGGGAGGGTCAGCCCCTGCCACTGACCATCCCTGCCCTGTGTTCAGGTGGAGGAATGCTCCAGGGATAGTTTCCATCACCTCCCCTTCCCTGCCTGCTCTGCAGCAGCGTGGTAGCCCTTGCCATACCCAGGACTGACTCCAAAAAGAGGTGGTGCGTGCTCTTGTCCTTTGGAGACAAGGACATTTCCCCACACAGAAGCCAGCAGTGCCGGTCTGTGTCAGTGCCAAGGCTCTCTTGGTCTCATTTCATGGGGCTGTTGCTCTCCCAGGCTTCTCCAGCTCCTGAAACTTCTCTGTGCTATTTAGGCAGGGAAGCCCAGGAGCATCAGAGGTGCCTGGCAGTGACACTGAGCCATGGGCACGTCCGTGGGCCACCAGCCTCACACTTCCTTTCCCCTGCTGCTTTTGGGGCTGAGCCCCACAGTGCCCCTGACCCCAGTGTAGGGCAGCTGGAGGCTCTGTCTGAGTTGCCCGGGCTGGATTTTCCCTTGGGGAAGCACAGCGGTGTTCAAAGAGCACGAGGTCCTTTAGGTGACTAAAGGACACTGCCGCTCGGAGCAGAGCCAGCAAAGCAAGGAGAGAGAAGGAGGCTCGGGGACCCCGCAAGGAGCCCGGCCGAGGCCCCGGGGAGCAGCGCTGGCTGGGGCTGCAGGGGGTGCTGCTCCAGGGTGGAAGCGACTGCCCGAGAGCAGCGAGGGGAGCACGAGGCCAGGCTGCTGGATCCTGAGAGCTCACTGGGTTCAGTTCACTGGAAAGAGTCTCGGAAAAGCCATTTCTCAATTTTTTTTCTCCTTTTTTTCCTTTTATTTCCTTTGCTTCCAAAAAGCAGCAGCACCGAGGGGGTTAAGGCTGCTGGGACAGAGCACACTAGTTGCACTGCCATTTTTCACTTGCCAACCTTCTAGAAAATACTGCACTGGGTCCTTGGGCAGAGTCTGTGGGACTGTGAGCAAAGCATGCTGCCCTGTGGGGGTAAACAGCCTCATGGTAAAGAGCCGTTTGACATTGTAAGACTTTTCCACAGGAGGAAACGTCAGAGCACTAGTATCTGGTACATTGCTAGAAGGTAGGCAAGTGGAAAGATTTATTTGTTAAAACAAACAAACAAAAATAATGGTTTTTGGGATCACAGTTTTGCCATGGCTATTTCCTGAGATGCCATGGAAGAAAAAGACATTTCATTCCATTCATCTTGCTTTCCTTTCCGTTTGTGCATGTCCGCAAAAGAGAGAACTGAGAAGGAGGAGCAAATGTATCCCCGAGCATGCTCTACGCACCAGCGGGATACATTTTGGTTACCCCCGTGCGGTAGCAGAGCCAGACCTGGTCACTCCGTCCCCCGTCGGAAAGGTCACACTCATTGGCACGAAAGCAATTGGGGAGGACTCGTTGCCAGCGCCCAGCGCCGAGCGTGGCCGGGCCCCCCGGCCCGCGGCCCCCGCACCATGGCGGCTGGTGCTCCCAGCCTGCGCCAACCAGGTCCGACTCGCTAACTCCAACGCCTACATTTTTCAGTTCTGTTTCTCTTTGAGTTCATCCCGACCCGACGACATCATGGCACTAACGCTTTGCTTCCTCCCTTTCTTTTCCTTTGTATTTTTTTTTTTACTTTTCTTTTTCTACAGTTTCCTTTTTGGTTTTCAGCCTGTTTTACTTTGGAAAACAAACCAAACCACCACCAACAACCACGTTCGGCTTTGCACAACTGCATCATTTGAATTTTTGAACACTTTTTTTTTACAGAATATTCATACAATGACTTCTCTTTCAATGCAGTCCTCTCTCTCTCTTGTAGCACTAGGATTCAGCCTCAGAAAAGGCCCTGAGCACTTTTTTTTTTTAGTGGTAGGTGCAGTATCTCACGTCTCGGTCCAGCCAGGCTAGCGGTGGAAGCAAGGGGCAGGGTGCCAGGCAGAGCATCCCCAGGAAGCAAGGTCAGCTGTGCCGGCCTGGCTGCAGACACCAGGAGAGCAGGGCTACTTCCCAGAGGGATTCCCAGCGCTCCAGATGCGAGCCCGGCCCCCTGTAGCTGTAGAAGTGTGGTGGCTGTGCCGTAGCCATGGGTCACAGAGGCCCTTGGAGGACTGGGATATTGCAGAACACCTCCAGTAACTTTCTCACCCAAATGAAGGCCATGACATGGGGCAGTATTCAAATAGATTTAGAGTTTCCAACAACACACTAGAGATCTAATTGCTTATACATATTCATTTTAGGATAGAAAAAGTGGTAGAGCAGAACCTGACCCTAAAAAGAAAGCCACTTTTAGGTCCATCACCTCCACCCTGGCCTCCAGCTTCAAGAGACGTAGGTCCTCCAAGGATACGGTAAGAGGAAGAAGAACAATTCTGCCCTCTCTCTTTCTCTCTCTTTCTCTCTTCTGCCATCCCATCGACTGCCACACACCCATCCCGAAGCTGCCAGTGTACATGCATAGCTCATGTTCGTCACCAGTCAGTCAGTGAGTCAGTGAGTCAGTCATCCCGTGTACCTGAAAGGATGCTGGGATCCTGGAGGGCAGGCAGGAGGTGGCTTGGAGTCCTGTGATGAGTTGGGAGATGCAACCGAGTTTTTGTTTTGTTTTGGTTTTTTTTTGTTTGTTTTCTTTTTGCCTGGATGATTTCTGATGTTCTTCTCTGTGCTTTGCTCACCTTACTGGTGCTGACCTCTTGAAACTGATGACATTTTTTCTTTTTTTTTTTCTTTTTTTTTCTTTTTTTTTCTGTTCCTGAGTGTTCCTGTACCTGTTTGTCATTGTATGCCTAAAAACAATCACCCTGGTTTAATTTGGGCACCGTGTCACCTCACCAAGAGCCATGCGTGTCACACTCTCTACATGTAATTTTTGTTTGTGACAATTAGCATTCGGAATAGTCCTCACGCAGGAGTGACAGCTGTCTCTGGTTATCGTCAGCAGTAATGCAGCTCTAGAAAAGAGATTAAAAGGCTCCAAAGAAGAGGTTGTTAAAGACCCAGCCTTGGTTCAAACTCATGTTTTCCACTGCTCTCACATAACCAGAGAAAACTTCCAAATTGCTGCCTCTAAAGCCAGCTGTTTCCAAATGTGCAAACGTGTCTGCTCGTGCTGGAGCTTCAGACACTTCAGCGTCAGGTTGGGCTGTTGGTCTGTCGGACTGAGCCGTGTCCCTCTGCATGTCGCCGTCTGTTGTATGACACTCTGCACTGTGGCTACTCTGTTGTCTCGTGTGGCAGCGCCCACTGCATTTTCCTGCCCGACCTCCTGGCGCGACGGGCTTGCCAAAATCCCCTCCCCGGGGCGACCGGCACATTTGTGCCCGGAGTTGCTCAGAGCAGGTCCCCGCCAGGCTGCCCGTGGCGCGGCGGGGATGGGGGGACGGTGGCAGTGTGGGGAGATGTGGCCCCCGTGGTGGGGCGGCCCGTCCCCAGCCGCAGGCTTGGGCGCCTTGGGGACAGCATGTGGTATCGCAGGGGGTCTCGGAGCCACGGCTCTGTATGAGAAATGGAGGAGGCTGCCTTTGACACCAGCGCAGCCCCATACCAAGAAGCTCCTGGAGCATCCCTGGAACACAGCCCTGGGGACAGCTGAGCCCGCGGCTGGGCTTGACTGCCACCATCTCACACAAAGTGCTCCTCTCACTGTCACCTTGAAGCCTGGAAGTCATGGAGGGGGGAACACCCACACTTTTCCCGCTCATCCTCTGTACCCCACAGGGAAGATGGGCATCCCTGTCATCTCCTGTGCTGCTTCTGTGCTCCCTGGGTGGCACCTTGTTCCACTAATGCCCCCATGTCTAGGATCCCCTCTCACCACTAGTGCACCCACTGGGCAGCTCTGCAGGGAGGTAACAGGTTGTGTCTTTGTGGCCTGAGCCACGACCGGGCAGAAGAGGCAGAGATGGGGTGGCTGGTGTAGGGGGTGATGCAAGACTGAGGAGGGACAAGTGGAATTCACAGAAAAGAGAGGGGAGAAAAATTGGCAGAAAGATCTGCATGTGTTTAGTAGACCCCCATGTTCTGCTGTGTTTGAGCTACTCCATGATTAGAAAACCAAGGGGTCCTGTCCTGGGAGAGCAGCATCCTGATGTTGCCCTGGGTGCCTGGGGGAACCAGTGCCACTGGTGAGCAGAGGAGAGGGGGAGGACCCAGGTAAAATGGGGCAGCTGGTGCATGGCACCCCTGATATCTCCCGCATTGCTCCTTCCTCAGGGAAGCATCCTGGTTCTGATCCTGCCCCATGGTGTGGCATCCATCCTACAGCAACCAGCCCACAGCCCTCTCTGCCCCATGCCAGGAGCAACCCTATGCCCTGAGCTGGCCAGGTCCAGGGCCCACCTGCACCACAGGTCCCATGGATGGGCAAAGGAGCTGTTCTTTCCCCTTCCCACACCCACTGGGGTCCAGCACAACACAGAGCTTCCTATATTTGGGTCCTGGCCATGCTCTTCCTGGCACATTGTTCATGGAGGGAGATGACACCACTCATCCTAGAAGACGGTTCCCACTTTGGGGGCAGATGCATGGTCAATTATTCCCCACTGCTCAGAAGCCTGTCACAGTGCTCTGCCTCCCATGGGGTGCCGTGGCCAGGGTCCCCTGCTGTGGCCAGGACACATTCCCCAGGGAACTGGGCTAGCTGGGTCAAGAACAAGCCAATGGGGTGAACATCCAAGACAACGTGGCCAACTTGGAGGCTAGCCGCTATTGCAGGAGGTGCGTGGTGGAGCGAGCTTTGTGGTGATGTTGGGCAGACCCGCTGGTTGCTCTGCAGGGTGAGCAGCCAGTGGGAGCAGGGTGCTGCCACCAGCTCATGTCACAGCCTGTGCTTGGTGACCTCCACTTCCGTGCAGCAGCCCTGGCTCAGAGACCCCAACGCCCTCCTGCTGGAAGGCCCCATGAGTCCGTAGCATGCCGTGGCACGTTGCCTGGGGTCCTTGTAAAGATGAGAAAGCAGCGAGGTGCTCTGTTTCATGATGCTCAGCAGAGCTGCAGGCCCACACCAGGTCTTAGATGGGCAAGGCTGGAGAGTCCGTGTGGCTGGAAGGCCAGGCTGACCCCAGCCCCACGAGCTCTCCTGGCTAGCGAGCGAAAGATGCAGATCTGGTGGCCTTGCTTCTTTCCTTTCTGTTGTCGGGAGTTTTAAAAATGGATTCTGCTCTGCAGCCCTGCAGAATGGTCCCTCAGGAGTGCCAGAGAGACAGGCTGGCACCATGGAGCCAAGACAGCCCTGGGAAGCTTCCACCCCACTCTGAACGTCCTAGCGCCCACCATCACCCGAGCTGCACAGCCTCTCCGCGGCACATCATCCCCACCGCCCCAGGAGGAGATGCATGTGTTCCCCATAGGCAGCTCCTGCAACTCGAGTAGCACTGGCAGAGCTGACGTTGCCATCCATCGCAGCCACCCACGATACTGCAACCCCACAGACGCCATGTGAGACGCATAAACCACACAGACACCTCCGAGCCGGCACATTGCGTACAGACATGTATGAGGTGCACAGGTCCCTTAGCCCCCCAACATCGCCAGCCCCCGCAGAGCCACACTGCCAGCCCCAGGCACAGGTGACACACGGCCCACGGCACCGGCCCCAGGGCCAGCACTGGCAGCACTGGAGCCCTGTGGCCGTGGGGATGGTGCCAGAGCTGGGCGAGAACCAAGGGGCTTCCTGGAAAAGGTCACCTTTTCAGTGAAGGATCAGCTGTCCCAAAGCCAAAGACTTCTTGGCTGAGAAAGAGCCTAGTTTTTGGCCCAAAAGAACCAAAAGTAGGTCAAAGAAATTTTTTTTTTTTTTCCCTAAAGGGAAGTCGATATTTTCTACAGCAAGATCGCATGTAGCTGGAATCCTAATTTTTAATTGAAAAAAACCCACAACAACAAACCAAAATTCTTCCAGAAAATCTTCCACCAGCCAGGGACTACCATATGAGCCCATTTAGGTTGAAGTCATTTTTAAAGACATTAAGTTCTTGTCTATATTTTCTTCCTGGTTATCATTTAAAGTTTTTGGTGCCTTCACTTCACTTCCATACCTTAACATGTTTGAGTCTCTTCTATGATTAATATTGATTAATTTCTTGGCTTTATAATGTTTGGTTTGGGGATTATTGCACGATCCCTGTAACATAATTTATCCTAAATTACTGATATGTGCTTCTAGCATTAGTCCTACTTTAACATAGTTTTGATATGACCATTTTCTTGCTTTTTTTTTCTTTTCCTTTTTTATTTTATTTTAATTTTTATTATTAAAAATTGCATGCATGAACTTTACACAAAAAAAAAAGTAAACGAGAATGTTACCCTGTGATAACTCTGTGATTGGAGGAGATATGCTTTCAAATCAAAAGCCATGCTCTTGTATTTTAATTTTTCTGGCCAGATTGCCCATTTCGCTTGGTTGTTTTAGCGTTTCCCACCCCTAGAGCTGTGCAGAGAGGCCAGAAGGCCCCAGCCTGCCCTGCTACACCACCACAGCAGCCACACGCACATGTGCACCGAGGCACACACACTCATACAGGCATACTCTGCTTCTTCCACCGCCCTCAGTTCAGGCAGGATGTTTAACAAAGGAACTTTCTTCTACCCATTCATTTTTGTATCTCCAGTTCCTCCTTCTCCTCCACCAGTGAGTCACCAGCCTCTCCCTTTCCCAGTCACCTCTCCTCCCTGCTGGAGTCAAGCCCCATCCCATGAGCACACACTTCCCAGCAGCCCTCCCATGGAAACACTGCATTCAGCTGGAATCCAAAATTTTCATGAGGAGGGAATGGCTGCACCCGATTTTGGGAGAGAGGGGTGTTTTTTGGCGGGCTGATGAATAGCCGCAAAAAGCTCCCCCCAGGGCAGCAGAGTGACATCAAGGTGGCCTCGGCCTCTCTCTGTGCCGATGGGTGATGGCCCAGCTGTTGCCACTTAGCAAGGCAAGGCCATGGCCAGGAATTCCCAGAGGCTCCATTGGAATCTTAGGCAGTGCCCTAAGAGGCAGGGTGATCCCATGAGAGGCTCCCTGGGCGTTAGTGCGTGCCTGGCACGGTACCGGAGAGACGGGAGAGAAGGAAGCACGCCGGCTCCCCGCCCTGCCAGCGGCTCCCACCGAGGGGTCTGGGGAGGCACAAAGCTGGGCTGGGCAGGGCAGCCCCAGGACCCCGTGCAAGACTCGGGGAGTGGCAGGACGCAGGGTGTGCAGCACACAGGGTAGCCACAGTGCCAGAGCTGCTGCCAGCGCCGCGAAGGCCACGGCCACCATCGACCAAAGCGGGGCAGGTGAAATCCGTCACTGAGGAGCCCCACCGGAGCCCCTCAAAACATCAGCCCGCCTGGGAAAGATGATGCAAGGGCTTGGAAAATATCACTGGAGAGGGTCTGTGCTACAGTACATGAGACCGACTGAGACCCTTTCCTGCCCTGGCTCCGGATTAGGACCCCAGAGAGCAGCACAGAATGCTCCAGGCCACCCGCTCCCACAGCAGGGCTGGACAGGGCTTCCAGGTCAGGGTTTCAAGTTAGGAGTGGAGCTGGGTGAGGAAGGGAATATGGAAGGAGGAAGGGAGGAAATCACTGCCCAGCTGTAAATTCCTGCCTGGAGAGGAAGGACTTTTTTTCCTTGCCCATTGATGGGTATTTCTGCTCTCCCCCCAACTTGCTGATGGGACTGCAGCAAGGCAGGGCTCTCCCATGGCCTCTCCCGTGCCAATCCCCCCCATCTGCAAGGAGCTCAGAACCCCAAATCCAGGCTACGTCCCCAACACAGGCCATATTTTCACATTAGCAATCAACGTCACACTTTATCACAAGTCAACCACACCACACATCTCACCTGCATAAAAGGATGGTCACGGCACGGTTATTCAAGCAAGGAGGTGAAATGCCCTGGCCTCAAAGCACAGCTTGATCTGGCACCAGAGAGGTGCCAAAACCCAGCCAGACCCTCCAAACACAGGTTCAGGCGTGGGCTGGGCTGATGAGTCACAGGCTTTGTTTTGTAGCCCTCTCAGAGCAGAGAGGGCTTGGCTCAGCGGGTGACGTGGCAGCCACGCTCTGCAGAAGCTGCACCACGCTCCTGGGTGTCCCCTCTGCCCAGCTCCAGGGTGCTTGGAGAGCGTCAGCAACGACCTCTGCACAAGTGTGGATGGCACTGGGAAGGGGACCTCAGCCAGCAGCAGCTTTTGGAGCGTTGCTTCACCCCCAAGAGATATCCTGTAGGGATACATGGGATAGAAGTCGCAGGGGGGACAAGTGCCAGAACTGCCTAACTCTTCTTTCTCCTTGTCTGTCTATTTGTGTGTTGCAGCAGTATCACCCCACCGACATCACTGGCCAGCTCAACCTGTCTGACCCCTCAGTCAGCACTGTGGTCTGACCTTCTCCCCGAGGGCCATCAGTCCTTGCCCAACACAGTAGGAAGGCACAGCCAGGACTGTCTTTCAAGGGACACTGATGGGTTCTTCCGGGTGAGATGGGAGCAAAGCATCCTTCATCCATACACAGTGACTCCATTGTATATCTCCCTCCCTTCCTAGGCCCGCTGCCATGCTCGTGCCCCAGGAAGCACGGCAGGACAAGGTTTGGACTTCACTGTACAGAGATAATTGCTTCCAAACAGTGTCACGATAATCAGAATTGCCACTGACTGGCTCCGTGCAAGGGGAAAGGACTGCAGAAGGCACTTGGTGCCTGCTCTCCCATGGTAACAGGGAAGAGCTGATGCCAGACCACAGACATGTGCTTAACCTCACAGGCTGCAGCCTTCTGAGCACACACAGCCCCTCAGATGTGTGCTCCACATCTCCCACCACCTGGAGGGCTCCAGTGATGTGCCCACGGTCCTGAGCAGCTGGAGCAGCCAGCTCCTGGTGCAGCAGGTTGGGCACACGTTCCTGCTGTGCCGAGCGACCCTCACGTCTGTCGCAGGGGCTGGAAGATACGTGCTCTGCTCCTTGCAGCGGATGGACCCTCTTCCCTTCCCTCCCATCGGCCCGTGGCTGTGACTCGGTTCCTGTCCGTGGTCTGGCTGCAGCAGGAGAGCTCCCGCCCTGCAGCCCACACCCTTGTGCTAATCGCGGTACTCCGGAGCCCACGGAGTGCAGTCAGCCAAGATCCCGGCTCCCACCTCTCCTGCACAGAAGATATCCCCCAGGACCTGGCCACGGCCAGCATGTAGCACTCACACAGCAGCTCTCCTGGCCACGAATTCTCCACGGGAAATGGCTCTGGATGGTTGCACTGACCTCTACCCCAGCTCCACACTGCCTCAGCACCAGCAATGCAAGGAGAGATGCTGCTGGCTGGTCACGGCTCGCTGCCGTGCTGCAGCGGCCACCCAGCCCGTCTGCACTGTCGGGGCACCACGACCAGCGCTGGCGGCTCCCCTACCACCTTCACCTGCAGCTCAAGCTTGCCAGCAGCTTCCGCGGCAGCCCTGAAGCCCCAGCTCACGGCGCTGTATCTGCCTGAAGCCGGAGACGTGGAAAGCAGATCCCAGTTCAGGAGAAGGGAACCGAACGAGGCAGGCTGACGCCGTCCCTCTCCACACCTTCCTCCCCTCCAGCCCACACGCCCACCCCGAGCACCCTCCCCGTTGGCAGCAGGGGCGGAGGCAGCGGCACCGGGGATGAGCAGCTACCGTCGTGCAAGGGCAGCATCACATCCCGTCTCCTGCCAACATGGAAAACCCACCTGCAACGTGGTGCCCAGCCCCAGCGGCACGAACTGCCTTCCCCCTGCCCCAGGCTGCCCCTGCGGGCAGCCGCCCCGCAGGCAGAATTTTCACATGGCAGCTGAGGTCTGTGAGCATCGTTGCACTGACTGCTGTGGCTCCATCAAGTTCATCTAGCTCCAGCTGAGAAATCGGACCCATTCTACTTTATACGTCAATGTTACATTAATACCAAGTTTTTGCAAGAGCTCAGTAAAGTCTAGACTGGATCATGAAGTGATTTATTCCAGAGCCGTGTGCCTCTTTCTGTCTCTGACTTCTGGCAAAGCTGGCAGGGAACCCTGTAGTGAATCAGAGCCTCACCCAACCCTGTGGCAGAGTCTGCAAACAGTGGCGGGACAGGAAGGGATGGAGAAACCAGCAGGGAGACAGGCCAGGAGCTATAGAGGAGATTGGGAGGGAAAGGACATCCCCATTCTGGGATACTCAGGTGACAGAGAGCCTGGACAGCCAGGATGGGGCACAGGCCTTGCAGCGAGGGGACTGGGATAGCCTGGAGCTGTCCAAACACCAGCACCATGGCAGCTGGCCCTGTCCCACCTCCATCCTGGGGAAAACAGGCCCTGTCCCCACTGGGCTCCCCATCTCCTGGGAGGCAGCGTGGGGCCTGGCCAGTGGGGCCCGCCTTTGGGAACAGGGGATGGGCTGCAGGGATGAAGGTATTGGAGAAGTCCCCACACATCGGCCCATTCATAGGGAGGTCCATCAAGTGATCTCTAAAATAGGAAGACCGCCCCCAAGGCTGAACTGAAGGAACATCACCCACCTACAGCATCTTCCCCATGTGCTGAGATTTCCAGCCCAGCCTCCATGGGGGCTCAGCCTCCGGATGGTCTGAGGGAAGGTGCAGGGCTCAGGTGACCGTGCAGGACAACAAACAAGGTCCTAGCTCCAAATGGGAAGCCCAGGCCTTCTTGGGAATAACTGAACACTCTCTAGAGAGGCTCTGAGAGAACTGGGATTGCTCCTGGGAAGGGCAAGATGGCACTCCTGGCAGAAGTCCTGCAGCCCTCCCAGGTGCAGGACTGGCAGCACTGGAGCAGATGCTGCCTCCAGCATCTCCCTGCAGACCCCTTGCCCCACAGCAGAAAAAGGAAGCAGGAATCTGGTCATGTGGCAGCACACAGGACTGGTTTCTGTCTTGAAAATAAAAATGGGAGCAAGCCACCACTGAGGTGGCACTTGGTTTATTTATTTATTTATTACTGACCCCTTGTCAAGAGCCTGCCAAAGGATGCACTGACTCCTGCCACATCCCTGGCAGGTCTCAAGTCTTGTATGGGCAGGAGATGGAGTGAACAAGGCTGATGGTCACAGCATCTCTGATCGTCTTGCAGTGGGTAAGAGATCAGGCCAGAATGGGCTGTCGTTTCTCCTTGAAAGATGTTTTTGTCACCCCAGCTTGTGGCTTTCTCCTGGAGTACAGTTCCAGATCCTTCCAGGTCATCTCCCAGCATGCTCACTAAGCATTTCCAGCAGCATTTCCACAGGAAAGGGAAGAAGGGAGCAGGGCAGGAAGGTGCAGGGACAGCCCCAGCTCCATTTTGTGGGTGATGGGAGGTGAGGCGGCAGCCAGAGCTGCTGTAAAGGGCTTGTTTGTCCCCATTTCCAACACTGAGCTAACCCTGTACCTTGGCTTGGAATGAGCTGTAGCGTAGGGAAAAGCTATTGAGGGAGAAACCGCTGTAGCCTCACCCATCCTTTGGCAGCTCCTCTGCTGAACCACATCAGTGGCAGCTCAAGGCTCTTCCTGGCCCTCACCCTAAACTTCAGCCTCACCCTAGACCTTGATTGTCGGCTGAGCTTTCTCAGCACCAGCATTCCTTACTCAATAGAAATAAAAATCAAAGCTTTTTGCGACCAGCTCTATCCTAGGGCAGCACACTGAAAGGCCCGGGATGGTCTGACAGCTCCATGGAGGCTTTGGAATGCTCCAAACCACTCAGAGATCTTCAGGTGCACCAAAAGGCACATGGAGAGCTCTGGGGTACATTAAAAGGAAAACAATGCCTGCCAGGACGCAGAAGCCAAACATGGCATTTGGGTGCAGGAAACGCCAGGCCAAGGAGTTCTGAGGGCACAGAAAAAAACACCGAGGCGGCAGGGGTCACTAAAGGTAGTCAGAGGGTGCAGGGGGCACCAAAAGGCCCAAGGAGCAAACTGAAAGGCACACAGAGTCTCTCGGGCTGCACCAAAAGGCAAATGGTGACTCCTGGGGTGGCCTGAAAGGCACCAAGAGGAAAGTGGTGTATCCTGGGATGCACACAGGGACTCCCAGGCTGCACCTGAAGGCACAGAGAGGCATATGGGGTATTCTAAATGCACACTGAAGGGACTGGACAGCGAAGGGGGCAGGACAAGGGGAGAAGGCCCACCTGGATGGCCCCAGAAAGGTGATATGCAGACCTGAGGGTGGCCTTGGAGAGCCTCCCAGGACACTGAAAGCATTTGTGGTCAGCCCATGCCCTGCAGGGAGCTGAGCTGGAAGCTGCTCCCTCCAGCAGAAGCATCTTGGCACCGTCTTGGAGGACTCTGAGAAAACCCAAAGCGATTCCAGGAACAGAACTTCTCGCTGCCGCACAGGGAAAAGTTTGCAACAGGTGGGTGGAGGCAACTGGAGAGGGGCATGGATGGAACACAGCCTGCCCAGGGCAGAGCCCAGCTGAGCCACCTCAGTGCACCCTGCAGACTAGGGGTCTCCTCCAGCAGTGGGATTCCCGGCGCAGGCTGTGGAAGAACACTACAAGGGAGCCCATGAAGGTGCAGAAGAAGATGCTGGCGATGAAGGACAAAGGTCCAATGATGAAGAAGGTGATGTAGCTCTGGGGGGACAACAAGGTCTCCTGGCACTGCCTGAAGGACTCATCCCCAAAGGCCATGATCGGATAATTGTTCAGCTGCTCCGGAACTCTGCAGAAGAGCAAACTCTTCTCTGTAAGAGAAAAGCAGCGTTGGAGGGCACACTGGGCAGCTTGGAAAGGCAGGGGATAAGAACAGGGGGGTGGCAGGTCTGCATGGGACAAATGGCACCAGGGCAGGAGAACAGGGGCCAGGTCACCAACAGCACCCTTGTCAGGCTAAGAAAGAAGGGAATGGTGAGGATCAGGACTCACCTGTGTGGGANGGGACGGGACGGGACGGGACGGGACGGGACGGGATGGGATGGGATGGGATGGGATGGGATGGGATGGGATGGGATGGGAGGTGGGCACAGTGCTGGAGGGGGCACAGGAAGGTGGGTTTGGGGCAGGATGGAAGGTGGAGCAGGCAAGAGGGAGGGACTGGCTCCCAGAAGACAGATGTGGGGAGCAGTGAGCAGCCAGCCTGGAGATGCCACAGAAGGTCCCAGCCAGCACAAGTGCAGTCACGCATGTGAGCTGGAAGCAAGCAGGAGAGGGCAGCAGTGCTGGAGAGACTTTGCTGATAGAGCTGTCTTTCACTGGGGCTTATAGGGGAAGAAATGCAGGACCAGAACCAGGTTCATGAAGGCTTTTGAGGAAGGGGCTGAAAGCACTGCACCCTGGATGGACCAGCGGTGATGTGCACCCTGACACACAGGCTCCACTTGCCCTCTCAGGTGCCTTGTGGCAGGACTGGTGCCACTGCTGGGGACAGCGCTGAGTGCCTGCCACTGGGACATTGCTCAGACCTCCTTTCCAGGCAATCCCTGCTGGTGACCAGAATGAAAATGTGGGCACCAGCTGAGACTCAGGGGGGTGTATCCACACAAGCAGACACAGGAACTGGCATGACCTAAGGACAGGTTCTGGGGATTCTCACCCCAAGGGCGCTGACTATCCAAGCCCTCAGCCAGCTAGCAGCCAGGGTGCTGGGTCCTGCCTTAACCCTGGCAGGGTGACCAGCCAGCATGGAGTGGGTGGGGGGTTTGGGGACACAGCCCCTCTGGGCACTCACCTCGCACTTTTTCCCTGTTGTGGCTGAGCCAGCGCCAGAGTGGCAGGATGCCGCAGCTGCACACCCAGGGGTTGTCCTGCAGGAGAAGTGCTTGGAGCTGGGGCAAGGCACTCGGCACCCCGGGGTCCAGCTCCCCCAGCCTGTTGCTGCCCAGGTTGAGCGTGGTCAGGCTGGTGAGGGGCAGAAAGGTCTCAGGGGTCAGCACGGTGAGGTGGTTGTGGCTGAGGTCCAGCTCCTGCAGTGCCCCGAGCCCCAGCAGGGCCTGGCTGTGGATCAGCTCCAGGCGATTGTGGACCAGGCTGAGCAGCCGCAGCCCCGGCAGCGGAGGGAAGGAGTACAGCCCCAGCACGGTGATGAAGTTGTAGCCGAGCCACAGGGTGCTGGTGTTGGTTGAGAGGCTCCAGGGCACCTCTCGGAGGCCCCGCTCGCTGCAGTCCACCTCTGCTGGGGAGCAGCGGCAGGCGGCCGGGCAGGCTGGCGAGGGCGGTGGGCACAGGAGCAGCAGCAAGGCCAGCATGGGGCCGGGGATCCTCCAGCAGCCCATGGTTGTCCCCCGAGGCACAGAGGGCTCCCTGACCTGCTGCTCCTACAGATGGGTTCCCTAGAGCCCCACACCTTGCCCAGCCCCCCGGCCCTGCCTGGTGCCCTCGGCTGAGCCTGGCGGCGCTGGCTGAAGCTGCTGGGCAGTGCTCGGCTCCTTGCAGCCACTCACATTCATTCCCCTGCTCACCCGGCTGCAAACCTGGACGGGGCTCTGCTCCCGGACCCGGTTTTCCTCGGGGCGGAGCTGCACTTCTTTCAGCAAATATTTTTGCAATGATGCTTGCCCTGCAAGGTGTGGAACTGTGCCCATGTCCCTCCCTCCACCAGGCACAGCTCCAGCCAGGTAAGCAGCCAGCTCGGCATGGCCTGGGATTAACTGCTTGTGTGTGCTGCAGGCTGGAGAGCTGGAAATCAGCAAATCCAGATCCATCGCTAAGCCTCCATCTTCCCCAGGGACATCCCCCATGGGCATGCTGCCTCAGCAGCCAAGTACAGAGGGGTGTGTGGGCCAAAGACCCCCATAAGTGGCTGGGTTACCGGGAAAAATCATAACTGGGACAAAATCATATCATTTGCAGGTCTTACCCCATCTTATGTGCTGTCCCACCGTGCCCAGGGGTCCTCAGTGGCGAGCTGTGCTGGGAACCACGGCCCACCCTGCTGAGCCCTGCCCTTGTCCAAGCCCCGTCTGCCCCTGGCAGGAGACCATCAGCCGTGCCAGAATGAGGGGGGCTGGGATTAGATCCCATGGGCCACCTTCCTCCTTCTCAGAAGGGGAACACATCTGTGTGCACGTGGAGGGTGGCACAGGAGCCCCCCGATGAGAAGCATGGCAAAGGCGAGCTTGCTGGGCTGCAGCCACCCAAAACTGGTTTGCCCTCCCCCCAGCATGGCAGTGCCAGTTCCATAGGGCTCAAAGTCTGCCTCCACCCTGTTTACACCTGCTCCACTTCAAAGCCACCCAAAGCCTGGCTGCTGAAGGCTGGGGAGGAGAGGCGTCACCTCCCAGAGCCACTGCCCCTAGCAGAGCTTAGTGGGGACTGGGGCACCAGGGAACAGGGCAGCACCTCATCCCACTTACAGCCAGGATGGGGGCCTGGAGCACTGTCCCCTCTCACATCCATCAGGACTCCAGTGGCCATGGTCCCAGAGGAATCCCTGTCCCTCTGCCCCATGGCCAAGGGGCTGCATGGGCAGGGCTCAGTTGCACCCCAAGCCAAGGCCAGGATGTTCCCAAATCTGGGACAGAAGCAGCAGGCAGAGGGTTTATTAATAGCATCCTGAGGAGCTTTGGTTTGTTTATCTATCCTGCAGCAAACTCACTCTGCTGCATTAATCCCCATCTGGAAATAATTCAGAGGAATCCTCCAGCCCAGCCCAGCCCCAGGGCAAGGGCACAAACCCACTGCCACGTGGAGCTGCGGCCCCAGCTCATCCCATTCACAGACACAGGCTATATGGAGACCTGGATTTTAAGGGAGTCCTGTCCCAAAATGCTCTTCCACCCCAGGACCTGCATTGCTCAATGCCTGTATCTATCTGGAATCAGGTAAGAAGTGCAACATGCCAAAAGTAATCCAAACCACAATTAAAAGCAAGGTCATTTTCAGCTTTTGTGCACAGAGAGCCCAGGAGGCTGAAAAGCCTGAAAATTCAGCTCCTCTGGCACCCCTTTGCTGTCACGCTGATGGCAGGTGGCAGGAGAGATGTCGTTGCCAGGGACATGCCAAGACATCATCCCGTTCTCCTGCCTGGCCCCACTCCATCCACTGGCTGCACCCTGCTGCAATGGCAGGTTGGGGACATGTGGGGTCCCGTACCCCAGCAGTGCCACCACTGCCCTTTTCTGCACGCTGCCAGTGCTTTTGTCCCTGTCACTGCCCCTCACCTGGAACATGGGGACCCAGAACCCTTGCAGGAGGAGCCCAGGTCCCTGTCCCCAGCCTGAGCAGCACCCATCGGTGTCCTGCTCCCCCTCCACGATGCCTCTTCCTGAGGTTCTGGTTTCACACGGAACAGGGCAGGACAGGCTGCTCTGAGCAGCTGCTCTGCCAGGACAGCTCAGGTGGCCTGTGCCAGGGGAGGAGCCCTCCAGGGCATTGGGCTTGGCACTGGCCCTGCTCTGCCCAAGGTGCCAAATCAGAGGGTGCAGCCAGAGCGCCACAAGTATCCCCAGAGTGATGGAAGAGATGATTCCCTCCTTCAATGACTGGCTGGGAGCAGGGGGACATCCACGGAGGAACGAAGCACAGGCCAAGCCCCCCAGAGTGGTTCTGGTGCGAGGGGGAGGCAAGGAAGCAGGGGACAAGGGGTGTGGGACGGAGAGCCAGGGGTTTGGTCACCCAACATTGTGGGAAAGCTGGGACCCAAAGGTGCTGGGCTGAGCACAGAGCTGCTGGCACCTCTGCAGGCAGGGATGGGCCCTTCCTACACTCTTCCCACCACCCACTGCTGAGTCTTTGGGGAGAAATGGAGATAGAGGGGAAGGTGCAGTAGCCCTCAGCGATAGCTCTTATCCATTCCTTGAAGGCTTTAATTTCTTGCATGTTGCCAGGTAATTAATGGTCCAAGGCAGGACTCACAGGAATTTCTGAACCATACTATACCTCTGCTTGCCCTGTGGCACCCAGGTTTATTCTGCTGGGAACGCCTCAGCCGGGACTTTTTTATGGCAGGTGACACCAAGTGGCAGAATTGTGCATGAGCTCTGTGCCGTGGTGTGTGCTGTCCGTGGCTGACAGAATCCTCTGGCTGCACCCCTGACCCCCAGACAGGAAACATCCAAGCACCAAGACTGCCCAGGAGACACAAGGTCCCTGCGAACCTCAGGGAGGCAGAGGCTGGGGTCCCCTGCTGAGCCCTGAGGGGATTCCTGGTGTTGAGGTATTGCAAGAGCTCGTAAACCACATGGAGACCAGACACAGAAAATGGGCCCAAGAGCTGCCCAGGCAACATCAAGCCATGGCCAAGAGCTGTTTCAGTATTCCTCCCTATGCACCCCAATTCTTCCAGTTTGGCCCCTGTTAACCCAGACCAGCTGCCTGGGCTCTTGCCCTTAACCCTGGTGTGGAGTCAGGCAGGGAAAGCAGGGAAAGCCATGCAGGCAGGAGGGCACACCTGGAAAAACAGCAGCAGGGTTTGTGTGCCTGTGTATGAGGAAAGGGTCAGGCAGGAAAAGCCAAACCTGGCATGAGCCACAGAGCACGAGGCCAAGCAGGAGCTTCTTGGGCTCTGTTTTCCTCCCACACCAGAGTAATGTAGCTGGAGAAACATTGGAGGTTTTCTAACAACTCTGTCATCCTAAATTTCAACTGTCCTGCAACCCCAATGCCAAAATTTCTCCTGCAAATGGCCAGCAGAGCAAACACTCCTGGCACAGTAATCCAGCAAGGCAGGTCACTTCTCCCCACATCCACCACAGGCAGGGCTTGCCCCAAGCCAGGATTGCCAACAAACATGACCAGGATGTGCAGCCCAGAGGGACCAGAAGTGTCTTTAACAGATGCGGAGCTCTCAAGGTGCTGGACATGCCCCATGGCATCGCTGTGCCAGGCCCCTGTCCCTTGCCTGGAGGATGCTTGGTGCCACTGTCCTTGCTGCAGAGCCACAGGCACAGGGGAATGAAGCATGAGCCAGACCGTGCTCAGGGACCAGGGAGCGTCTGTGATGGCCGGACCAGGTTTCTGAGTGGTCGGCAGGGCAGATGGGCAGGATGAAGGGGTGGTAGTATCCTCATCCCCGGCTGCTGCACCCCAAATTCCGACAGGACGGACAGGAAAGCCCTGCCCACGCTGAAGCCCTTCTTAGGCTGTCAGCACAGCCCCACCACTGCAGTCCACACAGGGGTCTGAGGCATGGCAAAGGTCCCCTAAAGCAGTCCCAGGCCGGCCCCGGGAGCCCAGCTGCCCTGGCAGCCCCTCGTGCTCAGCTCTCGAAGGCCGCGGTCACCCCGCAGCACAGGCACAGGCGGCAGCAGCCGCGCCGGGGGAACAGCGCCGGGGGCACCGGCTCTTGGCACAACCCCGCCGGCTGCTGGGTCACCGCCTGCTCCTTGCACGAGCCCTTGGCGGGCAGCGCGGGCGCGGATCTGCCGACCACCCGCGGCTGCTCCTTGTCAGCCTTGACGGCCAGGAACGCGGCCAGGTCGAGGTCGAGCATGGTGACCCCGCCGCGCGGCGTGGGCGTGTTCTGGCGACACTGTGGGCACGGGATCCAGCGCTGCTCGTTGGTGACGGCGTCCAGCCGCCTCAGGCAGGCCTGGCAGAAGGTGTGGCCGCAGTAGAGGCGCCGCGGCAGCCGCACGCCCAGGTCGTAGGAGGAGTAGCAGATGATGCACTCGATGCGATGGCTGTCCCGGCTCGGGGTGCGCGAGTGCGTCCCGACACGCGTCCCCAAATCCTCTGCCCGGGGGCTGCCACCGGCCTGGGACATGCTGGGGAGGGGTGAGAGGAGGTGTCAGGCCGTGGCTGGGCGGGGGCACAGGGGTGGGACGTCACCTCTGAGTGCACCCGACATGTGAGAGAGATGGGGACCGGTCCACGTTCCCAGGAGCAGCAGGACCCCCGCCTAACATCCCTGCCCGATGCCTGCCTGCCCCGTGACCATCCCTGCCTGGAAGAGCACGATGCTGCCACTGCAGTGGGCTGTCCCTGCATCCATGGGGGATGTGCTTGTCCCAGTGCCACACTGGGAGCTCTGCACGGAACATTGGTTGGCCGGAGCTCAGCAGCCTGCTCAGGGTGTGATCTGGGACTGGGGGGAGCATGGGGTGAACAGGAATAAGGTGGCTGGGTGGACTGGGGAACAGCCCTTGGAGACCCGACAGTGGCACAGCCCCACTCCTCAGCCCCGGGCTGTGCTGGCACAGCTGTCGGCAGCAGGGGGTGGGCACAAAGGCTCATGGGGAGGGGTTTGAGGGGGTCCAGCTCAGGTGGGGTCTGGTACCCACCAGTATACTTGCAAACTTCTATCTGGCTCACCAAACAAAGGCTCTGTTCCTTCTCCTTAGGTGACCTCAAGTGTTTTGGTGCACACGGGTACCCCTCTCCTCCCCTCCTTCCAATTCCTCCATCCCTACCTGTCCTGAGATGCTTCCCAGGGCCTCAGGGCTGGTGGCAGAAGGGCTGTGTTGTCCCAGGGGGCTGTGTCAGTCCTGTGGAGAGCATCGGGGAGCTGAGCTGCCAGCCAGATCCCTGTGGCTGACAGTGGCTGTGGTAGTGGGCAGGGTCTCACCTTTCAGGGACAGGTGCTATTGGATCTGCTGCAGGGAAGCCAAGACCGGGAGATTGGATTACAAGCACCTGGGTAACAAAGGCCTCTGAAATCTAAGCCCAGGAATGGTCATTAACCATCAGCCTGTGCTTCACTAACAGAAGAAACTGTCCCTGTGAGGCCAAGGAGCTCTGGGCTCCACTGTGGGCAGAGGGCTTGGATGTCTTCTGGACCCTAGGCAGCAGCAACAGCCTTCCACATCCTGGGCCATCCTTCACAGCCGAGAACATTCAGGCAGGCGTCGGCCAGAGGAGACCCCGTCGCACTCCAGCCCATGCATCCCCAGGTGGTCCAGGCTGCGGGGACAGCTGTGACAGGAGCGGGACGGCACGGTGAGGTGGCAGGGCTGGGACTGGTTCAGGGACACTGGGGCTCTGGCCTGGGCTGGGCTGGCAGTGCCCACCTGGGGTGGTGCTCCCACCTGGAGCCTGGGGGTGATGTGTCTGTGACCTGCTCCTGCCCTTCCCTGTGGGGCTGCAGACTGGTTTTGGGGTTTGAGTTATTAACTCAGCATCACCTGGGGACACTCCGGCACCCCACAGGGACACCTGCAAGGTGCATGACCCAGAGGAGGTGACAATGCCAGGGAAGGTGACAATGCCCGTGGTCCAGCAGCAATGTCTCAGCCTTGGCATGGAGGGTGCTGCAGATTGAAGAGGGGAGCGTGGTAATGGAACAGATGCTGGGCCCAGGATCCTGGAAGAGAAAAGCCCATCCTGGAGGCAGGGCAGGACGGCCAGGACAACCTTCCTGTGTGGAGCAGGAGCGGGCGGCAGCTCCCACTGCAGGCAGGAGCAGGCAGGGAGACAGGCAGTGCTCTTCTATACTGCATCCTCACCTCACCAGCAGCCCTCAGGTCATGTTTGCAGCTTCCTCAGAGAAAGAATTGAGGGTTTTGGAAATAAAGATCCCCAAAGGGTCACTGGGCTTTGCAGAAGGATTCACACCCTGACACTGGTGCCTGCAAACAGCAGCAGCACAGCACCTCTGGAGTACATATCCTGACCTAGGACCCTGATCCAGCCCTGCCACAGGCTTCCCGAGGCGCTGTGCATGGGCTGTGTGTGCCTATGGGTCCGCAGGCATGGGGGTGGCATCCCATGGCAGGGTTTTGTGGCAAACACAGGCTGGTGGGGCCAGTTTGGGACAGGGTTCTGCAAGGGACAAACCCATTGGCCCAGGTGGAGCAAGGGCCATATGCCCTGGGCAGATCAGGATCCAGCTGTGTGTGATTCCAGCTGTGCCCTGGCATGCCAGGGTACCACTATGCCTGCCTGTGCTGGGGTGCAGCCCCTGGGTGCTGGCAGCCAGGGCAGAGCTGCTCCTGGTGGGCTCGGTGTGCTCCCTCCAGGGCTGTGTGCTCAGGGCTGTGCAGGCAACTGGGGCTGGGGCTGTCCCAAAGCAGCCAAGCTGTCTTTCTTCCACCCAACACACAGTGGCTCACCTGCCACAGGGACAGGAATGGTGCACTCAATTAGGGAGCTGTGCCAAAAACCTTACGTGAGTGAGAGAGGTGGGCTTGGCTCTGTGCATGGCTGGGGGTACCTCTGGCACTGCTCAGAGGTAGTGACCCCTCTGGCTGCCTCTCCTTCTCCACACACACACACACGTATCCTGCCTGCCCTCCAGCCCTGCCCAGCCTTTGCTCATCAGCCCTCATGTCCCTGCCTGGTGCCAGCAGAGCTGTGTCCCATTGAGGGGCTGTGCCCAGCTGCCCTTGGCCACTTGTGCCCATTGCTGGGCACCCCAGCTCAGCACAGGCAGGGTTTGAGGCTGAAGAGCCTTACCTGGATCCAGGAACAAGGAATCATAGAACCGTTAAGGTTGGAAAATATCTTTTAAATTATTGAGTGCAATATCAACCCAGCACCAGCACCAGCACCACGTTCACCACTAAGCCATGTCCCCAAGTGCCACATCCACACATTTTTTGAACACTTCCAGGGATGGTGACTCCATCACGGCCCTGGGCAGCCTGTGCCAGGGCTCTACAACCTTTGCAGTGGAAAGCTTTTTCCTAGTATCCAACCTTTCCCCTGGCACAACCCGAGGCTGTTTCCTCTTGTTCTGTCACTTGTTTCTTGGGAAAAGAGACCGACCTTCACCTCACGACAGCTCCTTTCAGGGAGTTTCGTGGAGCAATAAGGTCTCCCCTCAGGGAAGGCAGATCTGCAATCAGCAGCGACGCACATGGATGGGAAACGTGTTTTCCTTCCTGTTCCCAGGACTCATCCCCCGGGCGCTGCAGGGACCTTCGGCACCGCGGGATAGGGAGCGGCACCCTCAGGGAGAGCAAAGGTCTGATAGGGATGAGCCAGAGCCTTGCACCGCCACCCACGTTCCAGAGGCAGGAGGTGGCAGTCACCCAGCACAACCCTCTGCACCCCTGGGCACCTTGGGAAGGTGAACACAGCAGGGGAACACCCGTGGAACTCTGCGCGCAGCTGCCCGGGTCATCGGAGCCCTGCCGAGGTCTGGGGCCGCAGCCTGCACCCTCCCCTGCTCACCCCCCCCTTTCTTGCTGCTGCGGCTTAATCATTGCCGGGCTGTCTGGCAGGCAGCGCCGGCCGCTCCCACCGTGTTTGCCATCGCCCCGGGGCTAGGCAGAGCGAAGGGCAGCGGTGACGCACGGCAGATGCGGCACCCCGCCCTGCCCTGTCCTGTCCGAGCCCCCGGCTCCCGCTCGTACCGGCAGCTGTCGCCTGGGCTCTGCCCGAGGCACCGCACACCCTTGGGGACAGTTTTCCGTCTCCGAGCCGCGCGTGTCCCGCGGAGCCCCGGGGCAGCCCCCGCCCTGCGGGCTCTGGCGGTGACGTGTCCCCGGTCCCGCCGCACCGCGGGGCTCCGCACAGGGCAGGGCTGGCGGCGGGGACGCGAAAAGCAAACAAGGGGTGGATCTGCCCGGCCTCACGGCCGCGGTCTGGGCAGGGAGAACAAGTGAGCTCCTTGTGCAAGGCGCACACCGTAGGGCTGTGTCCCTGCCGGCCTCCCCTGCGAGCCGCGTACGCCCTTACCACCCCCTGCCGTGGGACCTGAGCCGGGCAGGGGGGTCGAGACGGGGAGGCCAAACTGACAGAGCCAAACCTCTGCCAAGCCACTGCCACCCCAGCCCAGAATATCCCGGGGGTGGAGATTTAGAGTGATGGGCTCCCAGCAGTAGTGGGCTTCCAGGCACTGTGGGCTTCCAGTGCGATCTGTGTGGTGGTGTCCAAGCAATACTGGGTACCCAGTGCTTGTGGGGCCTCAGTGCAGCTGGGCTCTAAGCAGGGGTGAATTCCAAGCCATGGTGGGCTCCCATTGCTGATGGACTCCCAGGGGGTCACCGTCAGCCCGGGCAGTGCCCAGAGCACACCCAGCTGGCCCAGCCAGGAACCTCCCTTTGCCCGGCCCTTCCTCAGCCCCTCCCAAAGACTCACAAAGTCTTTCCAGACAGGACAGTCATCCAGCTTGGCAGGGCTGGCTGAGCACCAGCCAATGTCCCCAGACAGGCAGGAGCAGCCTGTACTGGGAATTCCTGGGCACTGCTGGATGCAGCCTGGCACTATTGGACCCAGGCTGGCAGTGGGGCACAAGGCAGCAGCCAAAGAGCTCAGCGTGAGCTGCTGCTGCCACAGGTAGCAGCAAAATAGCTACGCCTGGTTTGGAGGCTTTAGCACTGCCCTTACACATCCATTAGGGAAAGCAAAAAGTGACACAGGAATCCCAGAAAAGCCTGGGTGGAGGGAAGAGGCACACCTTGGCAGAGCAGGAGAGGACTGTAATTTTATTTGCAGCACCCTGAAGTCATCTGCCAAAACAGGCACTCCTCCCAGGCCCTGGCTTCCACAGAGCAGGCAGTTCTGCAGCAGCCACAGAGCAGCTGCTGCCTGGCAAAGCAGTCGTCCCTGGGTTGCCAGCACCAGGGAGGGACGTCAGCACCACTGTGGGACATCAGCACAACAGCAGGCTTGTTCCAGGTTGATGGCAGCAGCCCCAGCACACTGGGAAGAGGCAGCAGCCTCCTCCCGTCTTCCTCCAAGCCCAGAGAGTTGCAAAAGGCCAATGCTGTGCCTCTGCATCCCCAACAAGGTGCCCAAGTGCTGGCCCCACTGCTGGATCTGGGCAGCCTTCAGCACTGGACCTGTCTCTGGGATGCAGATGGGACAAGAGGTTGTGCCCAGCACCCCACAAGCCTGGCAGGAGGAACAGAAAGGGACTGGGGTTTTCCTGGCGCCAGGATGTTAATGCCCACATCCATGCTGTGCCATCAGGTGCTGTCCTGGAGCACAGCCCAGCATTCTTCCATGCTTTGGCTGCCTGTTTTTCCTGTTTCCATCCCTCTATCCCATGGGCAGTGTGGTGAAGAGGAGCAGGACCCAGGTGGGTTTTGGTTCAGGGTGCCAGCAGCATCCCTGTGATGCTGTGGGAGGGGGGATGACTCAGTTCTGGGGAGGGGGTCCCTGTGCCAGCAGGAGGTTTGTCCCTGGCTCCTCTGCACTGCTCCAAGACGATGATGATGATGATGATGTCCTCCTCTGCCATGCATGCAGGACTGCCAGCATCCAAACCTACCCGTGAGCAGGTGGGCACTGCCCGCACCTTCCCAGGTTGAAGGTTTCCCAGCATGGGAAGACTTGCAGGGCTCTGTGCAGGACTGCAGGCTCACAGTGCTGCCCTGTCTCCAGTGTAGTCACTTCTTGGCGACAGCTGTCCTGGCACACATCCTCAAGGCTCCTGGGCCCCGTGGCCCACCTGGCAGGTGCCCATCACCAGCACATCTGCTGCAGAGTTCACAGGTAGAAAGCAATGTCTGTCCAGCCAGTGCCAGCTCTGCCAGGTGCCAGGGCAGCTTCTCAGAGTGCCCAGGCAGGCAGCCATGTCCCTGCAGCCCCATCCCACGCTCAGCACATCCCATGTGGGCAGGGAGGGCCCTTAGGAGATGACACAGCAGCACTTTGGGCAGCAGGAGCAGCACCTGCAGCAGCCACGTCGCCTGCCAGCCTCCTGCTCCTGGGCCTTGGGTGGCTTGTCCAGGGTCACGGTGTAGAAGGAGGCAGATGAGTCCCCATTGGGCACCCTCAGGCTGGCATAGGGGTTGTAAGGACGGGACCAGGACTTGTCCGTAGAGATGGTTGGGCTGTTCCAGCCAGCAGCAAGGTCTGTCTGCTCCTCCACGCCGTAGGAGGGCGCGGCTGCGGGGTTGGCGATGACGGTGGGCTCGTCTCTCAGGTAGCGAGTGATGAAGCTCTGCTGGAACTGTTCCCGTGGGATGTTGACGCTGGCGTAGGGATTCTCCACGGTGACTCCACGATCCATCTCCCTGCCCCTTGCCAGTACACGGGGCCCGTCTGGCACGACCCACCCCCTGCGGGATAGAGCCCCTGTTACCGCGGGGTGTGGGAGGTGTCAGTGCTGGGGTTGTTCTCACAGCAGGGGAAGGGACTCCCGGCAGACCCCGCTGGTTTGGGTGCAGGGTGCGTAGCTGCGCTCCCCACTCCCTGCCAGCCCCAAGGGACGCCCAGAAGGTTCACATGGACCCACCAGAGCCAGGAGAGGAGGCAGGAGCAGGGGTGCAGGGGGTGAGCAGGGCACTGGGGGGCAGGAGGAGGTGCTGAGTGGGACACAGAGTGCAGGCAGGGCAGTGCGGTGGGGTAGGAATTTCTTGGAAGACACAGAGCAGGAGGGAAAGAAGTAAGGAGAGGAGCGGGAGGAAAGGGGGTGCAGGGGGGTGGAGAGGCAGAGGGAAGATGGGACAGGACAAGAGCAGTCAGATAGGGGTTGGGGACGGGACAGGCGGTGGGAGATGGGGAATCGGGGCGAGGAGCGCAGAGGACGAAGCAGGGTAGGCAGGAAAAGGGGCGCACGGGGGAGCAGGCAGGGCAGGGGGGCAGGGTGAGGGCAGCGATCTCCCGCTACTCACCGAGCGCGCGGCTCCGGTCACTGCGGGGCCGCTTTGTCCCGGCTGCGCTTCCTCCTGCACGGACCGCCCCGAGCGGCGCCGCCCCGAGCGACCGGCAGACAGACGGACCGGCCCCGAGCGACCGGCAGACAGACGGACCGGCCCCGAGCGAGACTCACACAGACGGACCGGCCCCGAGAGACCGGGGCAAGAACACCCCACACCCAGCACCGACCGCCCAGCCTCAGCACCAACCGAGCAGCCCAGCCCACCGGACACTGGCACAAGGCAGGGGCCACAAGGAACTGGGCGCCAATACCTTGCACTGGGCAACTGACACTTGGCACTGGGCGCTTGGCAGTGGACAGGGACATTGGTCAAGAGGAACTAGGACCAGAACAGGACAGGGACACTTGGCACTGGACATGGGCAGGGGGCAACGGGAGGTTGGCACCAGATGTAAGCATTAGGCACCAGGCAAGGCCACCAGTACCGAGGCACCAAACAAGCACCAGCCACTGGTACCAGGAACTGGGCACCAGCAGTGGATACCAGCACCAGCATGGGCACTGGGACCAGCACCACACACTGCACAGTGAGCACCACACAGCAGGCAGGGCCACCATGCACTGTCACCACCACCAGCACTGGGCACTGACACCAATGCAGCCGCTAGTACCATCCACAGGCACCAGCACCATCCTGTGTGCCATGCACTGGGCACTGAGTTCTGGACACTGGCACCAGCACTGGCCCCACGCTGGTTCTGGGTGGCAGGCAGGGACTAGGAGGGGGGTACTGCACTCCACAGGTCTGTGGGAACCAGCAAACCCTGAGCACCAGGCTCTGGGCAGAGGGCACCGAGCACCATGCACACGTCCTGAGCACCGAGCAGGGAACACCAGGCCTGCACTCTCTTGCAGCCCTCAGGCCCCAGTGCCAGGCTCTGCCTGCCCCCATGGGCACCCAGGTCCCATCAGCCCAGGGTCCCACACCCCCTGCCTGGCTGTGTCTGACCTATCCAGCCCTGAGACCCCAGTGCCAGGGCTCTGCTGGTGCCCTCATTCCTCTGTGACCTCTGCTGGGGTCCTCGTCCCTGCAGCACAGCTTGGCTGTGGTGTGGCCTTGTGCCCCCCAACAAGACCTTTTCCAGGGTGGGTTTGGGGGGCTTCCAGGGCACCGCTGGATGGTGACACCCGCAAGGCTGGATGGAGTGAGGACATGGCTGTGCAAGGGCAAGGAGAGGGATGCTGGCACCCTGTGCCACTCTCAGGCACCAGAACTACTGCAGTAGAAAAGATGCAAACATTCAGCACCCTCCACCCTGCCCCATCCATGTCCCTGCCATGTGACCCTACTGTGATGTCCCCAGCCACTGTCACTCTTCCTGTCCCCAAGGCCCCCAAAGTGGCTTGTGCAGAGCCCCAAGACCTTCCCACAAGCAGTTCTGTGCAGAACCTGTCCCTCCCCTGAGCCTCAGGGACGATGGGACAGCATCCTCATGGACAGGCTGGGGACAAAAACCTCAAATTGCAGCTGAATCCTCCCGCGAGTGAATTACATTTCCCACACACTTTGCAAAGGGAAAAGCCACTTCCTTCTGGCCATCCTTCTGACAACAGAAAACATTTCTCACCTGTCCTGGGGAGCAGGGGTGCCCAGGCCAGCCCCTTGGCCCTCATGGAACAAGCAGGAGAGCTCCAGAGGACCATGGGAACCTGCCTGCCCCTGGCAGCACCGCCTTCGGGAGGAAACTGCCAGCACCTGCCACAAATCTCCAGCTCCCCTGCCCTCCCTCTGTGGCTGATCCCTCTGTCTCCAAGCCTGCTGGGCTGGCAGTTCTCAGAGTGTGGTTTCCCTGCAAGAAGACTCAGTGACCTTCCAGGTGGTGGAAGGAAAGGAAGAGAGAGGCCTGGGATTTTTTTGGGAGAGAAGCTGACCCTCCTCTGACCAGCATCGAGAAGAGGGCCTCATGCACTTCTGTGCCTCAGTTTCCCCCACCGAGGACTGAGAGTGGGATTGCAGCAAAGCATGTGTTGTGACAAATCAGCATCACAGCACACAGCTCTTGGGTTTGAAAGCTGCAGAGCTCCTGACACTGCAGAACAGCCATCAGCAGACCCTGGCCCTTCCCTGGGCCTCGCTGCTGCCCAGTTTTCCCATCTTGAGCTGTTTCCCCAGAGAAAAAGTCATCTATTTGACTGAGCAGGAATAGGAAAAGAGGCGTCCTCCGCCCAGGTGTCCTGCGGTAACCTCAGCCCTGCCTGCCCGTGCCTGGCGTGTCCCTGCCTGCACGATGGATGTCGCTGTGGCCCTCTCCAGCAGCGCTTTTCCCTTCCTCGCAGAGCCTCAGGACTGGCTGGCTTTAATTTTTAGCCCCAGATTTCCGTGCTGTTCCTGAATAGCTCTGCTTGCAGGGAGCTGCGAAGGCTGCGTGTCAGGCACAGCCCGGGAACCCTGAGACCCTGCAGCCCCCGTGTCCTGAGTGCCTTCCCTCTCCCAGTGGGGCTCCCACATGAAGGTCACCTCATAGAATCTCAGGCATTTTTGGGTGGGGACATCCCACATGCTGCAGATCCCACCCAGCCGCTCAGAGCAGATGTCAGCCGGGATCTGAGGTTCCTCCATGCTGGGGATGTCTCTCAGCTCTCTCAGCATCCAGCCGTGGCTACTCCTGTGTCGCAGGCACCTTCTGGATGCATTCATTCGCTGCGCGGCAGACCTGTGGCAGCCCCAGACGAGGAGAGGTCTCACCAGCCAGGAGCAGCAACCCCTAATCTGGAGCCTGAAGTTCAAACATTTCATTTCTTGCCAAGACATTCTCCAAATCGAGCTTCAAGGGCCAAATCGAGAAATCGTGTGTTGATCTTTAGAGGGTTTATAGACGATGGAGGATCCTCAGGTGGAAAAGTTGCTGCACCAAAGCTCAAGCTGCTGGTTCAGAGTTTTCCCAAGCTGGGAGCCGGCAGATGCTGCAGAGCTGTGCCCCCCTTGAGTAAGTGGAGGAGCTGAACTAATATGAGGCTCTTTGTGGCTTAAAACCAGCCTCATTTCCTGCAATTGTTTGCAGAGGGAAAAGAAACAGAAAAAAAACCAACCAAAAGCTCAATGCCCACCCTGGAGATGTCCTGTGCTGGGGGATGATGGAGAGGGAGGTTTTCAGAGATGCCACACTACTTCCAGAGGAATGGTGGTTTGGGGAGAAGCCTGGGAAAACCAGGAGAAAGGGGAAAATAGCCAACCTTCACTTTTCTTCTTGTTATTTGGTTTTTGGTTGGTTGGTTTGTTTGTTTGTTTGTTTGTTTTTACTGGCTCATTAACTTCCTGGAAGTGTGAAAATGAGAGGTAGCCCCATGGAGGGGGCTGGTTCCCAGCATGGGCTGCAGGTGCTGCAGGGGCAGGAGCATCCCCAGCTGCGGGACACCAGCCCGGAGGAAAGTGCTGGCTCAGGAATTCCTCAATCCCAATCCATGAGTTCTGGTCTCCTCCCAGCCACACCACGGCAGGGCACCCACAGCCTCTAACCCTGTGTGACCCAGCACAAGCTGTCGGGAGTTTTTGCAGGATATCAGTAACTGCAGGGATTCCCTGGGATGCCTCAGCTTGCTGGTGCTTCACACACAGCAAAAGGCACATTTATTTTGTTACAAACAAATAAACAAACAAACAAACAAACCAGAAAACTACAGGCCTGTCCTGTTCATGGACCTCTTTCTGCTGGGGACAGGTATTTGCGTGGCATCCCAGCGGTGGAGCTCTCCCAGGCACTAGGAATATAAAACTCCTGAACCGATCCCGTTGGTAAGCATTTCCCTGGGGCTCCCGGGCGGTGCAGTGCCTGGCGCAGGCACAGGAGGGTGGTGATGCTCTTTGCAGCCCATCAATACCGGAGGAGGATGAAGGGGACGCTTCTTACCGTGAAAGGTTTTGCCACCCGCAGCTCGGTGAGCCCCCAGTGCAGATGGTGGCCGCTCACTAAAAGCTTGGGGGGGCTGAAGCTCAAGAGAGCCCGTGGGTGGCTGGTGTGAGGAAAGGACACAGGAAGGGGTTGGGCCACTGCAGGGATGGGAGGGCAACCCCAGGCTGTGTGAAACACATGTGGGTTGATTCCCTTGGGGGCATCGCAAGTCTCTCACTGTGAAGCACAGCTGTGCGAGGTTTTCTTAAAGGCTTTTACCTTAATTCTCAGCTGCCTCCTCGCTAAAATCCAAGTGAGGCCTGGGGATACTGAAGGAGAGATCACAGGGAGAGGGAGGCACCAGTCTGGGTGAGCATCCTATAGGGGGAACACCACAGATCAGTGTCACCAGCCACCAGGGCTCAGCTGTCACCCGGTGAGGGGGGGCTGTGGGTATGAGGGTGCTGTGGAGGTGACCCCACTGGGGCAGGTCTGAGAGGCAATACAGGAGCCACAGAGCAGGACTCAGGGATAAAGCTGCCAGAGAAAGGGGGTTTGGGGGCTCATGGAAGCTGCAGGATTTGGTGCTCTGTGCTCTTGAGCAGTACAGCCCCTCGCTAGCACCCCAGAGTGGGAAACTCCAGCACAAAATCCAGCCTGTGTCCCCAGGCCTGTGCTCAGCATCCCATGAGCAAAGACCCTGCCCTGCTTGTCTCCACGTCTGCCTGGTGCGTGCAAGGAGTTTCCACAGTTCTTGGTTCCCTCTCAGGGAAAGCGATGTGCCCCAAAGGATGGCAGAAGCTTTTAAAGCCCAAATGGATCCTGGAAGTGACCTGCCAAAGCTGCTCGGTGCGAGGGATTTCCTGTGCGGCCAGAATGCGTCCAGTCCCTCGGGTCAGCACCTGTGTGCACACGCTGGTCTGTCCTGGCCCCGGCACCCCTCCTCCAGCAGGCCAGCTCCTGCCCCCAGCACCCAGCTCTGTGTGGAGGGGCAGCACAGGCTCCTCTGCAGAAGCCTCTCGAGGCCCCGCTGCTCACCCTGCAGCATAGCACAGCCTCGAAAGGGCTGGCAGCTCCTCTGATCCGACAGCGTCCCTTGCCAGTGCCATCCTGCTCTCGCTGCGCTCTCCTGATGTGACATCCCAGCCACCCTGCAGGCTCACGGGTGGCGACAGGCGTGCACAGCTGGGGCACACATGCTCGTGCCACGTGGGTGGGCGCTGGGCACCGTCCCCTGCCCGGCCTTCCCGACGCCTGCGGGGACATGGACACTGCAGAGGTCCCCGGTGTGCCGGGGCTGCTCAGAGCCTGCGCTCCTGTCAGACACCTGTGCGGGGATGCTGAGCTGCGGAGCCCAGAGCCTTTCCAGCGTAATGCCAGGCTCCTCCCTTGGCAGGGGAATGCCGCCTTCCTCAGGGATGACGAGTTGGATACACAACCCAGTGTCCAGGCTGGCACGGCCACACCGACATCACAGGAGTGGGCAGGCACCTGGCCCGCTGCCGGCCTCTCCCTGGGCTGCAGGAACCAGAGAGGAGCCGTTTCCTTATCGCCCTCTCGCAGCCCCCCTCTGTCGCTCTCCCCCGCGGCTCCCGGCCCGGCTGCCCCCGGGTCACGCTGGGGCTTGGCAGCGGCGCGGGGGAAACGAGCATTGTGGCTGCCCACTGCGACCCGGCTGGAGGAGAAAGCAAGGATTTCCTGGCGTGGAGCAAGTCCTTCCCGTCTCCTCCCAGCTGCCGAGAGCCTTGGGGCTGAGGGTGGGCTGTTCCCAACAGGCTTTGGACCAGGAGCCAGGGGTTGCCCCTGCATGGAGCTGCTGCTGAATGTGCAAGGAAGCAGGAGACAGCGTGGATCTGGGCACTTCTGCTGGCATTGCCAAAATCCCCCCCTCTGCTCCATCCTACTCATAAACAATATCCCTGCTCAGGCAGAACCTTTGGCCAGCACAGAGATTCTCCCCTTGGTGCTTGTGCATTCTCACCCATAATGTGCCACAGGGACAGTGGCAGCTGGTGGCCTGTGCCATCACACTGTGACTTTAGGAAGGGCAATTTGCCTTTTGCCAAGCTCAGCCCAGCCCCGTGACAGGTTGATGCTGTGGGTATCTGTGTCCATGGGCCATAACCTGCAGCTCCCTGTGCAGAACCAGGCAGCAGCAAACAGCCCAGCATGTCTTCCAAGGCTAAACCCTCACACGGACACCTGAAACAGGGGCTGTAAGAGCCCCAGATGGGACACGGGGCTGAGCAGCTCACATACACAGCCACACTTCTTCCTGCTCAAATGTCACTTCTTCCTGCGGAGGGAGCAGCCGAGGCGGGGGCAGCTGCTGCTCCCACCCTTGCAGGCTCCTGAGCAGCCATGTGGGCGATGCCGCAGCTTCCGCTGTGCCACGACCTTGAGCAGTGACTGCACCTGACGATGGTTTTTTTAGGAGAAGGGCTGGTTTCCTGCTCTGTTTCTGTGATTGAAAGTTTCCAGTCCTAAGGACGTCTGTGGCAGAAGGGCCGTCACTCATCTCCAGGCTTGGAGCAAGCCCAGCACTTTGCCCCGGGATGGATTAGGGACGGCACCATCCTGCCCCGGTGAAGGCTTGGCTGTGGCCGTCTGGGGCTGCTCTCTGCACGGGAAGCCGGCAGACCCTGTGCAGCACCCAGCTCCCAGCTAAGCCCTTGGCTCTGGCTCTCTCCCAGTGGTGATCTGGTTTCTGTCCTGTCGTCTGCTTGTCCTCCCTCGCTCCAAACAGTCCCCGTTTGTTTGGCTCTCGCTGCCGGCTGGAGCCGGGGCCGCGTGCCTGAGCCGCCTATGCACAACAGCTCCTTGTTCACCGCCTCCCTCCCCGCTCACTCCTCGCCTGCTTTAGCAATTATCCCAATTAGCTGTGCCCTCTCCTTGCTCCCCAGCTGCACTGCGGACCCTCATCCCTCCTGCTCCGCACTGGTGGCAGCAGCGCTGTTGTCCGGAAGGGGCCACCCCCGGGCCAGAGGGGTATGGGCACCCCGGGCGGTGGCTGCCACCTTCTTGGGTGGGAAACAGGCAGGCTGTGCAGAATCCAAGTGGTTGTGGGCCATGTGGAATCCCAGGGCTCTCTTCAATCCTTTTTTGGCACTTGAGGAGGGTGAGGAAGCTGTGCTGAACCTGCAGTTCCCGGGGTGCCACTCACATCTGCCTCTGCTCCTTTGCATGGCCTGAGTGGGTGCTGCCCGCCCTGCTCCAGTCGCACCGGGTGCCCCCCCGCCTCACTCCCCGGGCACGGGGGTGCAGCCAGATGGCTTCCTGCAAGCCACGACCCTCGTGCCACCGCGGCTGCACTATCCTCATCCTCCCACAGCCGCCAGCTCAGCCAGAGCCAGGGGCGGCCAGGCGGAGGTTGAGGTTTCCACCAGCTGACGAAGGCTGGGGGCAGTGGAGGGGCCTTTCCAGAGCAGTTTCCGGCGGTGCCGTGCTCCAGGGCCACCTTCTCCTCTGCCTCCTGACCCCACGGAGAAGACAGAGTGCAATCCCTGGGAAGGTGCTGGGCACAGGAGCCCAGCCCTCCCTGCCGGCAGAGCCCAGCGAGAGGAGCAGGACCAGTTATTCCTGCCTGCTGACAGCGCCTCGTGCATCTCCCAGACTGAAAAACCAGGGCAGGCAAAGCCCCGGTTTCTCTGCCCGTGGCCACGCCAGCCCCTGCAATGGTCATAGCAGCAGGCTGTGACCCCTGCCATAATTCCCACGCTGCAGCCACGTGGGGACACAGCGCCTTGGCAGGGGCATCAGCAGGCAGGGCCAGCAGCGGGGCTGCCCCTCCCGGGATGGCTCTGAGCACCCTGCCCATGCTGACAGCAGCCCCGGGCTCCCGGGGTTTGATCTTTACCGCTCGAGCCAGGCTGTCTGCTCCCATTTGCGTCTGTCGAGGGAGGGATGCAAGCGCCGGGCTGGCACAGGCTGGCAGCTCCGTGCTGGCATGCAGGCAGCCCCCGGGCAGGCAGCCCCTGCGCTGCTGCAGAGCCTCCTCCGCAGCCCTGCCAGCACCGCACCCCGTGTGCAGATCAGGGTCCTGCAGAAACCAGGACTGGGTGAGCCTGGCCAGGTGGTGGGCTCCCAAGGACCCCATGTGCTTTGCCGGGGGACAGCCCTCAGCCTTAAGCCTGCACCTTCAAAGCAAAACCCTTGAGCCTGCAGCCTCAAAACTGCCCCTTCTTCCCCATCCATGGGATCATGATGGCCCCAGAGCACCTGGGGGAGAGCTGTGGGTGCTCAATGCCCTTCAGAGCTTACCGTCCCCCCCACAAACACACACATGCCCCAGCAGACAAGGATGTGGCTCGTGGTGGTCCAGGTCTCCCTGGTTAGCCCTGTCCTGTTCTGGGGACACAGCACAGTCCCACTGTCACCCAACAGCTCCTGAAGCAGTCTGGACATGCTGGGTTCCCCTTCCCACCTGGAGCCCTGGTTTCTGTTACATGGAATGGCCTCACCTCCCCGTGTCACCCTGGCTCCAGTGCTCCACTAGCTTCCCCATGGCCTGCACAGGAGCACCAGGCTGCTGCAACCCCCTCGTACCCAAAGGTCTCCCTTCAGCCAAAGCACTGGGCACTCCCTTTCTGGAGGGAGCAAAGGGGAAAGACAGGCCTTGAGGTCCTCAGCCACACCCCAGCATCCTGGAACCAGGCATATTGGCCCAGGCTCTTGGAGGACTGGAGAAATCTGGGTTATGAAAACCCCAAGGCCAGATGATGCCATCAGCCTCAGGGAACATCCCCAAGAGCTGGTGCAGCTCCCCATGCCTGCCCTGTGGGATGCAGCCCCTCCCAGGGATCCTCTGCCACCAGTCTCATGCTACCAGCTCCCACCCACAGCAATGCTGGGGAGTTCACCCTCTCGAGCAGCTCCTCATGCCTGACCCGCTCTCCCTTCCAACCTCCATCCCCAGGCCTACGAGCCCCGTCTTCCACCACACACTCAGACCAAGCATTGGCTCAGCTTCCCAGGCTGCGGCTCCTGCTCCGGCAACCCCCCCAGCGCCCCACAGCCTCTGCCGGAGCAGGAGCTGTGCATCCACATGACCCCTCAGGAGGGCTACAGGCACACAGGGAAAACAAAATCCTCAGCTCAACGCTCAAATTCACCCAGCTGACCCAGGAATGCAGCCGTGGTGCTCCACACAAGAGCATGGCTTGCCCAAGCTGAGCAGAAGGGCCAGCAAGAGACCCAGGGGTGCTGCCAGCTGCTGAGAGCAGGGATGGGGGAGCACAGTGTACCCTCAGATCCTGTTGGGAGCCCCAGGACAGTCACACTGGGACAGCAGGATCCCAGCACCTGCAAGCACAGCCACAGCGTCGGGCGTGGAGCTGTGTCCAGAGCAAGGGGGGCAGCAGTCTGGAGCCAGGCAGGACTCGGTGGGTCCCATCCACTGCCTTCAGGGAACTTTTCCTACAAAAGCTGAAATCACGCTGCAAAAACACACCACTGCTTTGATCCGGGCTGCTGTTCAGAGCTGTGTCCCAGCTGAGGCAGCACTCGGGAAAGAGGAGCAGGACTTTGGGCACCGCGGCACCCGTACCAGGACCACTGTGTCCACCGGGCACCTCGAGGGCACACGCGGCCACCGCTGCTCCTCCTCCCTGACGCAATTTGTGCCCGGCCACAGCATCCAGGCGAGCAGCGCTGGCAAGTCACGAGCGCCGGGCTCTCCCGGGGAGCCAGCGCAGCAAATGCTAAATGTCACCGCAATTATAAGGCGCCTGCCACAGCCCCAGCATTGGCACCGGAGCTGCTCCACCAGCCCTGCACCCACCCAGCCTGTGAAGGAGGGCTGGGACAGCAGCTGGATACCGACTCTGGCACATGCTCTGGTTTCTTCTGAGCCTCGAATCCCTCAGGCTCTGTTAAACCTGGCATCAGCTGGGCTGCACAGGCTGAGGGAAGGGTTCTGCAGAGCTGACGTTTCTATTTCTGGGCCAGCCCTATCCCGTTTTCTTGGACACAAAGTATTTTCTAAGGGAAATGGGTCTTCATTGCACCTTCTCAGTCCTGAACTGCAGCTCTAGGTCTTTGTGGTCATCCCTGCCTGGGCCAGCAGTCCCTGGGGAGCTTCAGACCCCGCCTCATTCCCCAGTAGCACTGCAGGACTGGGAAGGAGTTTCTGACATGTCTGTGCTGCCATGGGGTCACCAACCAGACGTGAAAGTCTCCTTCTCGGGGAAGAAGGAAGTCCCACGGACTGTGCCTACCTGGGACTGTGGAAGATGCAGCCTCAGATGAAAAAGGGGGTTCTGATGGAAGCAGAGGCCCCGCTTTCCTTACAGGGCCTTTGGCTCAGAGTTTGGCCAGTGTGTCACTATGGACCTTATGCAGAGCAGCTTTGAAGGACATCCCACCACTTCTCTGTGCCCTGGTCTACTGTTTGACCCTCCAAGAGAAAAAGATTTTCCCTGTGTAGCTATAGGGAAATACATCTAGAATCTCCTATGTCCTCACTTGTGGCTACGGATCCCCATCCTCTCTCCCTCCCTCCTCTCAGGAGATCACTGTGAAGAGCAGTACATTTTCCATGAGTGTTCTTTTCTGGCATCTGAGCAACCCCACGTCTGCAGGCAGGGAGTTGGTGGGGAGGGGAATGAAGGTCACCACATCTGAGGAGAGAGGATTTGGTCCCTCTGGCCCTGGCCCCTTGACCTCCCCCCAACCCATGTGCATCCCCTCTCCTCCTACTCCTTCCTCCTGCTCAGTGCAGCACCAGCAAGATGGGTCCCTCTTCACACCCAGGCTCCATAGAAGTGGCCACAGTATTAATCATTAATAGTTAAAATGATGATTAAAGCCCTTGGAATCTGTTGGGGCTTTAGGAAGATCCATAACCTTCAAGCCCATCAGAGTATCACTAGTGCATCTCAAGGTTTGTGTGTGGCTTCAGACACTTTGGTGATTTTCTGAGCATCACTAATCTCATGTTGGGGTCTCTGTAGACAGCTGCAAGCTTAGAAACCAGCCCATGAAAGACCCCACCATGGCATTAGGATTGTACTGCAAGAACATCAGTGGTCGAGTCCTGATCACCAACAACCAACCCACACACTGCTTTAAGCAGCAACCAGGGAACAGCTCTGCAGCAGCTGGGGCTCCCTTCAGCTACCAGCTGGCATCAAGAGACTCTGCTGCTTTCTTGGCAGATATTTCAGTAACATCCCTCCTTAAAAATGGTGTTTGCTCTGCCTGGGCAAGCTGCACAGACAGCTCCTCTGGTGGTTTTGGTGGAGCATTGTGGCTGATGAAAGCTGCTCTGCTTTCCTCTTCTATTGCGGTCTGTGCTGGGCTGTTGTGGCCACCTTAGCCAGGCCAGGAGGGTCTCAGCCTGGGATTGTGCTGATTGTGACACTTGGTGTGCCTTCTCCTGGTGCAGTCCCAATGGAATGGAGCCCAGAGAATGAAAATGCAGGGTGTGGGTACCACGTCCATCCCTCCCAGCCAGGCCAGGCCAGGCTGTCCCTGTGGCCCTGAGCAGCCAGCTGGTAGCTGAAGGTGCTGCACAGACCAGCAGAGAAAGCTGCTCTCTGCAAAGCTGGGGATGAGCTCATGTTTTTGTGGGTGAATTATCTGTGTGATGAGTGATTCACCAGAGCAAAACAAGATTGATGTGAGAAACAGACGGGATTTTTGGAAAGAGCTGTGGATGTGTGCAGGACCCAGACAAGCGGACTTGGTGATGAGAGCAGCAAAGAAAGGTGGCCAAGGTGCTGCCACCAGGAGCATGGACAGCATTGATGGGGCCTCAGGAAAGTTTGGCACACACAGAGCTGTCAGCTCCTCCAGGTGGAAATAAAAACCTCAGGTACCATCAGAGCACACAGCTGGCACCAAGCAAGAGCAGGGCCATCCTCTCAGAACAGCTCCTTCCCACAGGTGCTAGAAATCCAGAAGGGCAACAAAGCCCTGAGTGAACAGCTGGATGGCTGAGCAGGTGATGGCTGATGGTGAGGAAGAAATTTAGCACCTTCTGGCTTCACCATTCATCTCAGCACATCCTGGCCAGTATTGTTACAGTTCCCAACACATTTACAGAGCAAAGGTTTCAAACTGATCCATCAAGACGCTGGACAGGAATGAGTTTTGCAGAAAAAAGCTGTGGTTCCACACAAGGCCAACACCAGCTGAATTACAATATAACAATAACCTCCTGATTATAAACAGCAAAACCTTGTTCATCTGGGACAAATGAAGTGAATCCACTGGCAAAGCTGCTCCTGCATGTCTGTCCAAGGAGAGGACAATGAGTTGAGGAGCAACCTCTGAACCCAAAGATGTGCTTGGCCTGCTGACAAGGTCTCTGAAAATGGTAAAACACATCAGTGCTTCTTATAACACCCAGGAGAGTACCCATACCCCATCAGCACAGCTCAGAAGGCATTCTGAGGATATCCACACACAGCCAAAATATGTACATTTATGGTAACACCCACTGCAATAGGTTTTTATAAAAGATAACACAACATGTATGTTTATATGCCAAAGTTAGGTGTTAAACCAGAATTAAGAGACAAGACCCAAAGGCAGAGGCATGAGTTTGGAAGGGTTATCACTCAAGTCTGAGCCACACAGGCCCAGAAACAGATGGACTGGGTTTTGAAGGATGAGATTATTTCAGTTTGGGTAGAAAGCAGAGAACTTGGTGGACCAACTCAGCAAAGGAAAGGGAAAGCTTGCACTGAGCATGCAAAGCAGAGGCAGAGACTTCGGTGCAACAGGAAGATCCCAGCACCTTGGCACAAATACACTCTTATTCAGCAGAAAAGATGCCCAATGTAATTTATGATTATTTTTAAATAGAGCTGTTGCTTAACTCATGAAATAGCAGCATAATAACACTGCATAGCTGGGTCAGCATGGGGATGCCATGTGAATTAATAACAGAAAATAGCTCGTGCTCACTCACTTCCTGCAATTTCCTCTGCTCAGTGAGCTCAAGCGTAAGATCTCGCTCTTGCTATCTGCACCCAGGCACGTTAGCAGGGAACGCTGGAGCACCTGACACAGGGAGGATGGGGAAGATTAAGGGAATCCCTGTTTAGTGGTGTTAGATGCCAGGCAGCAGCAGCCTCACACTGATTTCGGCAGGTGAGCAGATCGAAGAATGGCACTTAGAGGGACTAGAGGCATTCAAAAATCCCTTCTCCCGTGAGAGAAACTCAAAGATTAAAAACTCAACCATTGTCAAGAAGGGAGCATGGATTTCCAGGTGGAGGTGATGCTGCAGGGTGCCCAGGAAGAACCACAGTCTAGGGTCAGTCTGACCTGGGAATGGAGCACAGCTGAGCCTTTGGGGTACCAGGGAATCCTTCTGCCCGAGTGGCTTTTGTCATCTCCTCCAGGTCAGCCAGGGGATGCACCTGGGTGAGATTTTTAGGATCATTGCCTGAAGCGTGGGTGAGAAGATCATCTATGGGCTGCATAAGGCCTGGCAGAGCTGTGAAATATGTGACCTCCAGCACCCGTGTCTGTGCTAACATCCTGCTGGTGGCAGGGCCAGAGAACAAAAACGGTGTGAGGACAATGTGGCTGTGTGGACACAGCACAGCTCCAGGACTGCGCAGACCCCTTGTTACAGGGGCTGGATTTTTGCTGCAGAGGGGCCGGAGGGTCAGCAAGCACGATTGGGGAGGGTAATTTTCAGGGAGGTCATAAAAGTCCGGGTAAAATCGTGGAAGAATATAAAAAATTAAAAAACAGTAATGGGCAACACAAGCAGGGAAACCCCAGCAGCACCCAAAGGAGCCTGGTGAGCCCCTACCAGCATCCTGCTTCAGCCAGGGCTGGATGGAGTGGTGGAGTGGGTTTGGAGTGTGAACATTCCTGGGTCACTATTCCTGGGGTCAGGGCATGGGAGCTGGAGGGCTCTGTCTGGAGGTGCCTGCTCATTTTGCCCATTTGCCTGTGGGGTCCCCATTCTGGAGAAATCCACAGCAGGGGGAGAAGGCAGCCTGGCCTCTATCATCTGCCAGGGGACATCCATAACTCTCACATCTGCAGGAGACAGGAAGCATGGACCAGGAGTTATCTGTTCAGGGGACCTTGTGGAGTGTCCCCAGCCTGTCTGCCTGTGTCACCATGGGGGTCACACAGCAAACTCATGTCCGTGAACTATGCTCCCCAGTGCTCTGCAGGGACCTGTCAGCATTGCTGGGACTCAGCGGTTGTGCGACCTCCCACCCACCTCATTGAGCCCCCAGGGATCAGTAAACCCCTGTGTCCCGGTGTCTTGGAGCTCAGCAGGGACCGGGGACTGTCAGGGGACCCCCTCTGCTCCCCTGACATTGGTTGGCCATGGATCCCAGCGGACACAGTGGGATGCATGGCTGATTCGGCAGTGGGAAAAAGCAGTGGTGGGGAAATTCCTGGCTGTCCGATCTCTTCCCGGCCCGGGGGGCTGCAGGGGCTGCTGGCAGGGCCCCGCTCCCCGATGCTGCCCCACAGCCGCAGCCCCGGAGCGGCACCGGCGCCGCGGCGCCTCTCCCAGCGGCGCTGGATGCTGAGTCACCGCGGGCCCCTCGGAACGACCCGCGGGGGCCCGGCCGGCGGCGGGAGAAGGAGCGGGGCGGCGGGAAGGGTTCGGGAGAGGCTACAGGGAGAGGGGTTGTGGGGCGAGAGGGGCTATGGCGTGGAGAAGCAGGATGTGTGGGACAAGGGAAGACGGTCGGTGCAAGGAGGAATGTGCGGGGAGGGGGCTGTGCGGGGCGGATGAAGGGGTGCGGGGGGGG
>VXBU01004405.1:30285-43748 GCA_013400315.1 Bombycilla garrulus | reverse complement strand
CGCCTTGGAGCCGCCAGCATCCCCGGGGAGCCGCGCCTGGCCGGGGCAGCGCCGCATCCCTCTGCCTTTCAGATAACCTCCGCCGCTCGGGCCTGCGGAGCCGCACCGGGCACGGAGCGGGGGCTGGCGGCTGAGCCGGGACCCCTGCCCGGGGCCAGCGCAGGTAACGGCGGGCCGGGGGGGGGGGGCACCCTGCGGNAGTGCACGTGTGTGTGTGCGGGGAGCACTTGCGTGTGCACGGGCGTGTGCTCCGCGGCGCTGAGAGCGTGGGGCAGGGACGTGTGGGGCTGGGGATTGCGGTGGGAGGTTGAGGAGGGGAAAGTGCTGGGGAGGACTGTGTCACCCCCGAAGTGATGGCAATGCGGGGTCCGGCGGGGGCTGTATCACCCCAGAAGCGATGGGGATGGCGGGGGGGCTGTGTCGCCTCAGGGACGGTGGGGGTGCGGGGTGCTGCTCCAGGGCTGTGCGTGAAGGGGTGTGACAGAACGAGCGTGGGAACGTGGTGACAGTGCATGGCACTGCTGACCACCCGGATCGCTGTGCTCGTGGGCACTGCGGGTGAGTGTCTGTGTGAGAGCTGCAGGCAGAGCCCACGGGGCTGCTGCTGTGTGCGGGAGGGGGAGGAGAAGGAATATATGCTGCCTGTGGGGCGCGGGGTGCAGGATGTGGGGTGCAGGATGTGGGCTCGTGATGGGGAATGAAAGAGGAGAGGCCTCCCTCCACAGGGCAGGATGCTTGCAAAACCCCAGTGCTGCCAGGGCATGGTCCCCGGGACACCCCGACTGGGGCTGGGCAGGGATCTAGCCCACCCTCCCAGCCCTCAGGCACCCGGGGCTGAACCCCCATGGCCTCGCTTCATCCCCAAAGGCTGCTGCTGCTGCAACCAGATGGCCCCCTCGGGCCCCCTCCGCCAGGCCTGGCAGCGCCCGGCAGGAGCTGGCATCGCTCTAACAGGATTTGCAGCGTGATGGAGGAGAGCGCCTTCGCCCTTCTCAGAGGAGAGCCGGGCTGGCGCAGGGGCTGCTGAGGGAGAAAATGGCCTCGGGCTGCCTGCCTGCCCTCCATCTCCTGTCCCCAAACGTGGTCTGTCCTCTCCATCAGCCCCGGGACAAGGGCAGGGAGCTGGAAAGCGGGGGAGAGAGAGCTGGAGGGAGGGATAATAGCAGGGACAGATCAGGAGCAAGCGATGGAGGTAAAAATAGATCCACTGAGCAGAGGAGGGGCTAAACGTGAGAGAAAACCCTGAGCAGAATCAGGTCGGTGGAGGAACCCCTTCGGGAGGGGCCCTGCAGCCCAGCGGGGCTCTGGGGGACCTGCCCTCCACCCTCAGGGCGGAGGGGGGTCCCGGGACCCCACGCTCGGGGCCGCCGAGGCGTTGTCTGGGGGGAAATACCTGCCTGCTCCCACTTCCGCAGCCCAAGCACGCGGGCGGATGGACAGCACCTTCAGGGCTCGATTGCCAAATTGCTGGGACGCAGGCGGGCACGCATCCCGAGGGAGCGCTGGCAGCCGGTAGGTCCCTGAAGAGCCTTGGATCCAACCCCCTATCACTTTTCATTTCCAGCAAGCACGAAGCTGAGCTGGGGACAGAGGTACCAGGGACCGAGGGGACAAGGTGCGTGGTGTCCTGGCCGCAGCCAAGGTGAGCTGCCTTCCGGCACGGGATGTGCCCTGAGCCCCTGCCCTGTGGGAGCTGCCGGTGACGGCAAGTGGGAGAGCCGGGAAGTCAGAGCAAAGGAATTTGCAAACACATTCTTCAGCGCCACGAGGATCCCACTGCATGTAAACAGGAACAGAGGCCGGGCTGGGGCAAAGTGAGAGCTGCCTCCAGCTCTGCAAGACCTTCCCTGGACTCACCTGCCCTGGGCAGTGCCCAGTGCCACCATCCCCAAATTACTGTTCCTGACTGCGGCTGATCCGCTGTAGGAAGTGACAGCGAAGACGAAAAGCAGGACTGCTGAGTGACTGCCAATGTCACGTTAACATCCCGGTGAGGCTGCCGGCGCTTTGATCACCCGCCCAAGAGCATCTCGAAGCAGGCAGGATGCCACTGTGAGCCCTGCCGTCTCCTGCCTGCCCCAGCCTCGCGTCTGGCACCCGCGGGGCTGGCTGCAGAAGAGGGGCGCGGGGCCCGCTGGCGCTGCCCCGTCTCCCCAGGATGCTCTCCTGCACCAGCTGCTGCTCCCTGTGCTCCTGCTCCGCGGCCAGACCGAGATTGAAAGCTCAGCAGGCTGCCAGCATGTTTTAGCCTCATGCAGGCGTCCCTCGGAGACCCCAGAGCAGTGGACAGTAATGTGAAAACGATACTCATGTCGTGTCTGAAAGGGCAACAGGTCATCATTAAAATGGAGGCGATGAAAATCATCCACCCGGAAAAGTTCTCGGAACTGCAGGCGTCGCAGCCGCGCTACGCACCCGCCCCGCGCCGCGAGCCGCCCCTCGTGGCCAAGCGTGCGTGGCCCTCCGAGTCCGAGATCATCGTCAACCAGGCGTGCGGGGACATCCCTGCCTTGGATGCCACCCCCGGGCCGCTGCCGCTGCCCCGGACTCCCCCGCTGCCGCGACGCGAGCGCGGCTACCAGGGCCAGCGCAAGGGCAGCTCCGAGGTCTGCTACCACCGACAGCCGCCGTCGGACGAGGTGATCGTCAACCAGTACGTGCTGCACCCCTCGACACCCTGCGAGCCTCTGGAGTGCCCCACCTGCGGCCACATGTACAACTTCACCAACAAGCGGCCCCGCATTCTCTCCTGCCTTCACTCGGTGTGCGAGGAGTGCCTGCAGATCCTCTACGAGTCCTGCCCCAAGTACAAGTTCATCTCCTGCCCCACCTGCAAGCGGGAGACCGTCCTCTTCACTGACTACGGGCTGGCGGCGCTGGCCGTCAACACCAGTATCCTGAACAGACTGCCGGCCGAGGCCCTGGCTGCCAACCCCGTCCAGTGGAGCAGCGACACCGACCGCAGCTGCTACCAGACCTTCCGCCAGTACTGCGGGGCCGCCTGCANAGCGGGGCGCGGCGGGCGGGACAGCGCGGACAGAGCCACGGCCAGTCCCCTGTCCCCTCCCTGCCAGTGGCACAGCCAGGGAATGCTCGACTACTCACCACGGCCAAGGATGTGGGACCGGTGTACTTGCCAGCACTCGCGGGGGGCCGTGGGGGTGCTGGGACCTGCAGCGGCCCCGTACTCACCAGTGGTGCCCGGGGAGAGGGACGCTGGCACGGGGAGCACATCTACCGGTACATCCAGGGTCTGCAGCTCCCCTGGCCCTGCGGCAGGTGCTCCCGCGGTGCATCGAGCATCTCACCGTGCTCCTTCCCCGGGCGCCTCTCCCTCCTCTCTCCCCGGCTCTCCCAAGAGCGGACGCTGGGTCCTGGCCCGAGTGACGCCCTCCCCATCGCCCCACGGCCAGCAGCAGCAGCACAAGGAGCCCTGGAGATGCATGGTGCCACAGTGGGCCACCCCCCCAGCACAGGAAGTGAGGACAGGTCCCCAGCTGCCCCCTCCACCCCCTCTCTGTAAGTTATTTGCCAAAGCTTTCATCTCAGTGGCCACGCTGCCATGTGCCCGAGTCTCAGTAGCCACACCAAGCCGCCACACCGGCCCCTCGGATGCCAGCAGACATGCGGCCCATGTCCTCCGCAGGCCCTTGAGGAAAGCTCCACTTTGTCCTCATTTTGGAGGATTCTTGTTTTTCCCCATCCATCCCCGGCCGCCCCATCCTAGGCCACTACGTGTTCACAAAGGCATTGAGCTGTGCCCGTTCTCTGCCCCTCCACCCGGGACCCACACCGATGCCCCATGGGATGGCTCAGGAGGGTGGCATGAGGCCAGTACCCCAAATTCCTGACTCCAGCAAGGGGATTTGACTGGGTAGAGGGACTGAGGTCTGGCTCCTGCCCACAGTCCTTCCCCAGGGCAGCGCCTCTTGTGCCCCTGGCCCTTGTGCAGAGGGGCTGGCAGGGTAGCAGCCACCTGTGCACAGTCTTGCTTTCTCCAGAGCAGCTGGAGGGGCAAGTTTGCTGCCAAAAAAGAAAAAGAAAAAAAAAAAGAAAAAAAAAAAAGAAAAGAAAAAGCCATAATTTTGGGTGCTCCTATGGGGCTGAGCACCACAACCTGGCAAGGACATGGCACCAGGGGCACACACTGCCCAGTACCAGGGCACTGGGGCTGGGTGAGCCTGAGGGGTCCCAGAACCCTGCATCCTGGAGGAAACAGCAGGCCCTGGCACTGGCCAAAGCCCAGAATCCATCTAGGGAGAGGGGCCAGTCCATGCCTCAGCTCGTCCCGAGGGAGCGGGCGATGCCGCTGGCACAGCCCCAGGACCGTTCTCCTCCCGGTGGAGAATGGTGCCGGTACCGTCTCTGTGTTGCTCTGCCAATGCCTCCCGCTGCTGGTTGTGACCATGATCATGTTTTATACCCGGCCTTGTTCTGACCCCCATCAGTCTCCCCAATAAAGATTATATTGGAATGAAGACCGAGCTGGAGTCTGGGGGGTGCAACACGGGGGGCAGGAGTGGGGTGACACACCGAGATGTCCCCTGGCCCTGCTCCATCTGTGGGGCAGGCTGGAGGATGCTACCCAAGTTACAGCTTTCCCCTGGTGCTTTCCCCTGGGCTGGAACCTCCTCCTCCAACTTGGCTTTCATGTCAGATGGAGTTGTGTCCCCTCCCTGCCCAGCCCCTGCACGTGACTGGGCACCTTGGGGACACCCTGACCACTTTGGGAAGGGATCCCCAGGGGCACTAAGAGCTCTCAAACACCTGCTGGATGTCCCCTTTCTCCCCAGGTGATGTGGGATACTGGGGGGAAGAGGTGCCATTTGATGGCACTTGCTGTTGAAGGGAGCTGGGCAGGGATACGGGCAGTGCTGGGCTCCCCTTGCCCTGCTCTGGTGAGGCAGCTGCACCCATGGGCCACTCTCTGCACCACCCCCACAACATGCAGGAACTGCCCTGGGGCTGGTGTGGACCTGGCAGCACTAGCACATGGCACCCACTGGCTGCCCTGATGAAGCCTGGGGGATGATGAACCCCGGGGTCACTGGGATGGGAGCTCCACAGCTGGGAGAGCCAGGAATCTGCAGCAGAAGCAGCTGGGATTATGATTCCAGGACAACACAGCTCCCTAGGGTGAGCTGTACACACTGGCTGATGTGGGCACAGGCTGCTGTGGGCACAAGCAGTGCCAGCCCATAAATTTCCCTTCTCCAGGAGTAGTAACTGTCTCTGCCCTCTGCTCTGGGCCAAGGTGGAGCATCTGCCTCCAAAGCAGCAGCACATCTGAGCGGGTGCAAGGGTACCTGCAGGCTCCTTTTCCTTGTGTGCTGGTTCTCATCCCTGTGCCTGGAGAACAGACCCACCAGCCAGTCCATGGGTGCTGAATTACAGAACCAATAACACAGCTGGTGCCACCCTTGTCCCCAAGGATGCTGCAGTCATGTCCTGTCTCCCGGTCCTTACCAACATCCCCAACCTGCAGCCACATTCCACCATCCTTCATACAGCCTTGGCACAGTGTGGGGATCTCCTGATCGTTGCAGTAACCCTTCGCTGAGCTAAATGATGCAGCTGCTTGGGAGAGTTGGCCCAGCCCCACATCCAGGACGTGCATCTCTATCACCCCAAAGGCTGATGCCAAATCCAGGATAAGGAACTCTGACACCCCAAAAGATCATATCAGCCCCACATCCAGGTTAAGCATCTCTGTCCCCAAAGGCACTGAAGCTGCAGGCCAGCCAGAACAGAGGTGGCAGCAATTTTGCCCTCAGTAGGAATTTATCCTTTTTATTACATAAGGACAAAGGGTACAATGTGTTCTCTCCTACCCTTGTGGCACCTCTTGGGCACACAATAAATTTTAAACTGCTAATTTGATTTTGAGTTGCAATTAAGAAAGAAATAGGGCCTTTCAGGACCAGCTGGGCAAGAGCCCATTTCTCTTGCCCTATTAACCTCGAATAAGCACTTGATGGAAGAGGGGACAAGTTTGCTGCAGAGGACAGGAACATGGGGTGGTGCCAGCCCTTGTGTCACAGATGCAGGTGAATTAAAAGTCTTTCACATCCCCTGAAATGCTCCCATGGCACATGAGTTTTGTGCCTCCACGCTAAGTTTTTAAAGATCTCCAAGTCCTACCAGCTGCTTAAGCATGGCCAAGACATTGCTGCAGGAGCAGGTTTGGCCACATGAGAGCAGAGATGCTCCCAGATGTTCCCAGGTGAGCTGGTTGTAAAATCTCCTCATTGTTGTAACATGGGTTCAGAGCATGGTGTTTGCTAGTCATTCTTCACAGAGTTAAGAAGCATTTGGATAAGGCTCTCAGGCACAGGGTAGCATTGTTAGGGTGTCCGTGCAGGGCCAGGAGTTGGACTGGATGATCCTGATGGGTTCTTTCCAACCCTGTGCTTTCTGTGATTCTGTGAAAAGCAGCTCCTGCAGCCCGGCCACTCGGTGCCTGGGGCTTAGGGCCGGGGGCGCTCTGCTCCTGCAGGGGGTGGTGGCAGCGCTGGGCAGTGGCCCCACCACCCCCATCCTGCCCCAGAAGTTGCACAACAGGACCAGTTCCCCATGGATGCAAACAGCAGGAGGATCCGGCCGCGGCACAGGCGAGGCTGCGCTGGGCGACGGGGCAGCGCCTTGCCCGGCTGCAGGGAGGTGGCTGAGCAGCAGGACTGTGCCCTCCTTGGGGACACGCAGCCTCAAACCTCGCCCCGGGGTGGTCACACCTCCTAAATGGCAGTTTCAGCGGAGAGGAAGCTGCTTGCGACGTGCCAGCGCCTGCCTTGACAACGGCGCAAGCCCGCGGTGACAGGATAATGGGTGGTGGCACGGAGCCCGAGAAGCTGTGACAGGTCCCCAGGGCAGTGCTAACCCCGCGGCTGGGGAGGGACTGCTGAGCTCGGGAGCTTCCTTGGGGTCAAATCCAGGAGAGGGCTGGCCCCAGGCACCGGCTCCTGCTGACTGCCCAGCTCCATGTCCCCTCCCCGTGCTGGCCCCATTGCTGCTGGCCCTCTGGTCACGTTCCCAAAGTGCGTGGGGTGGGGACATGTCCCCAGAGCTGGGGGTTGAGTGGAGAAGGGAAAGTGCTGCTAGTTGTGGTACAACTGGGCTGGGGATGCCTCTGGCCAGGGCAGGACCCAGGTGGGACACACCGGACTGCAGTGGGAAAGCCAGGAGAGAATGGACAGGTCCTTGCAGGGATGGGGACAGCCAAGTCACTGGTCTGGGGACACCACATCACCTGGTGCCAGTGGCTGGGGGATGCCATGAAGCATTTGGGGTGGTGCAATGGGGTGTCAGGGACTTGGGAGAGGAGATGGGGCTGCAAGTGGGGAGGTTGGGTGAGTTTGGGGGGCTGTGCTGAAAGCTGTGCCTCGCAGCAGGAGCGCTGCATCAGCCCTGGGTCAGCCCTGTCAGCTCCCAGACCTGCTCACCATTATCTCAGGGTGCTAAATATAAGCCAGCCCTGGGAGTGGACACTGCAGCTGGGCTCCACATCGCCCACAGGGTCCATCCCACACCATAGCCCCCATTAACCCCCATCTCAGGGGAATGAAGGTGTCCTTCAGCTTTCAGCACCCAGAGGTGCCAACAGCTGGCTCAGGGAGCATGGGAGTGTGGGGGGTGTCCCGTGGGGACAGCTCTGGCCTGGTTCACCCGAACATCCCTATGCAATGTAGAGCAGGGACACGAGGCTCCCACATGGTGACAGAGCTCCCTGGGTGTCTGAGCTCCCCCCCCCACAGGCTTCATGGTGCCAAAAACACCCCAGCCAGGGCTGAACTGGTGCTTCTCCTGATGGAGCTGCTCTACTTGGTATAAATAAATATTCCTTGGTGCCACCAGGGCTGGGGGGGACCCAACTGCTTCTGCCTGCTGACTTGACCCGTTTTGGGATGCCCTGCTCCTGCCCTTCGCTTCAGCACTTTGCCAGAGCAGCCCACGGCAGTGCTGTTGCTGTGTGGCACCAGTATCCTGGCAAAGCCCACAGCCCCAGCCTCTGCCCTCCTGGGCACAAGGACACGGGTTTTCTGCGGGGCTATGTGGGCACAACAGTTCTTGCTGGCTTCCCCCCTCCCCCCCCCCAGCTTCTGGGCAGGAGGAAGGGGAAGGAGGTGGGGAGGCTGGCACCCTGTGGTCTGTCCCCCACAGCCACAGCTCTGGGGAGGTGCCCACAGGGTGTTTCCAGAGGAGAAGGGCTAAGCCAGGACATAGGGATGGTTGCACAAGCCCAGCACAGCCAGGCTGGAGGGCAGCACAGCAGGGCTGGGCTGAGGGGGACAGAGAGGTGTGACAGCATAGGGAGAGGGGAATTGTCATGGGGTCAGCACGGAGTCTTGGCAGGACACCAAGAGGAGGCCAGCAGTGACAAACTGCTGCACACTCCAGGCTGTGGAGGTGGGTGTCAGCACCCCCAAAATGGAATCCTGGGAGGACCTCAAGGGTCTGACGACTCCCTGCCACCCACCACCAGCCCAAAGGTGGCTGAAAGCCCAGCAGGATCCCAATCCCTGTCCCCTTGGGGTACAGGTTTCCCCAAGGAGTTTGGAGGAACAGGGGTGCAGAGCAGCCACTGTGACGGCAGACATCACCTGGCTGGCCCATGGTGTGAGGTTGGCAGTCAAAAGCAGAGCCCAGATCCTGCTCACCCCTGGGACACTCCTGCTCCTGGCAGGTCCTATGTGGGCACAGCCCTGGTGCCACTCACCACAGGCTCCTCCACCCGTGTATGGCAGGGACAGAGCCGTGTTTGCTCACTTATCTCCCCGAAGGGCACGGTCTGAGCATGGGCTGGCATGGCTTGGCAGAGGCTGGGAGGTGCCATGGTGGAGCATACACCCCTTGTAGGGTGGCTGGGGACCACTGGCTGTGCCCATGCCCTCCTTGTGTCACCACTGGGCCCCAAGGGGACATGCTCAGACCAGACACTGAACTCAGCTGGACACGGCCATGGTACAAACACAGGTTGTATTTTTAGTGCATGCCGGGGGATCCCAGCCTGTCTGTCCTGGGTGCAGGTGTCACAGTCCATTGCACAGCCCACGGAACATCCCATGGTACAACTAATTGCACAGCCCACGCCACAGCCCTGCTCTGCCCGCAGAGCCTCTCTGGTCCCCAGCCCTCAGGCCAGGGATGTGCCCCAGTGCAGGAAGGGCTCCCACTCTTTTCAGTGATGTGTCACCTGGTGCCCCGGTGCAGGTGATGCCCGGCTCCAGAGTTGCCTCCTTCTGCTGCCTGCTCCTGCTCCTCCGCTGCCTCACCCGCTCCGGGCTCACCGGCAGTCCCAAGTATCTCAGGCACCAGGGTCACAGGCTTGCTCCCACCTGGCACTGGGGCAGAGCCGGAGCTGGGCTCCTCTCCCCATGAACGCTCAGCCTGAGGGCACAAAGCCAGCGTTATTTGTCGAGGATGAGGAAGAGCATCACCATGAGGACGATGGGGAGGAAGATGAGGAGCAGGCTGAGCGTCTCTGCCGCCAGCAGCAGCGCCAGTAGCAGGAGGTAGCAGCAGCGGCAGCGCCGCTCCAGCCGGGCCAGGGCGCGGATCAGGCAGGGCGGGTACCGCACGCAGGGCAGGCACCCGAACATACGGCTGGTGTGGAAGCGCACCTGGAAGCGATGCTCGAGGGCGCCGGCCAGGCCCGGGCGCCGGGGCGGCAGGGCAAGGGGCCGGGAGGTGACCAGGACGCCGGAGGAGCCGGGATGGACGTGCAGCAGGAGCAGCTCCTCTTGCAGCTTGCAGATCTCCCACTCCAGCATGGGCGTTTTCTGGCGGCAGATGGGGCAGCGCACGCGGCCGAGCTCGGCGCCCGTGGCCGTGTCCATGATGGCCCGCAGGCAGGCGCGGCACAGCCCGTGGTTGCAGTTCAGCACGGCCGGCTTGTGCCGCTGCTCGTCGTAGGGCTCCGTGCAGATGGGGCACTCGTCCTCGCTGCCCGCCAGCACGGGGCACGGCTCCGCTGCCACCGCCACCCCATCGCTCGATGCCTCCTCTGCCTCACCGAAGAGGCTCAGGATGGAGCTGGAGACACTTCGGGAGCTGGGCGACGGGCTCTCCCCGCGGGGCAGGACGGGGCCGGTGGTGTCGGCAGCGGGAGGGTCCTGCCCCGCAGGCAGGGAGGCACCGTGGGCAGGCGGCTCCTTATGCCCGGGCAGGAGCGGCTCCCTGACATTCTCCGCGGGTGGTAGCTCCCAGCATCCCCAGGCAGCAACAGACACCTCTCCACAGCGTCGGGGTGGCTCCCCGGGATCCCCCGACCCCACAGTCTCGCTCTCGTCCCGCTGCCTGGCACAGCCTTCCCCAGCGGCCGCCTCCACCGGCGGCGGGCCAGGTTCTGCCTCCTCGCCCGCCGCCGGCTCCATCGGGGTGGCGAGAGCAGCCACCCCGCTCGCCCCCCGCGGCCCCTCGGGGCTGGGAGCGGGACGTGAGTGCTGCTCTAGGGCAGGAGGCTCCTTCAGAACGGCTGCCTGAAGGGTTTGAAGGCAGCAGTGTCCGCACAGAGTCCAAACATCCCTCCGGTGATGTTTGGGGTGCCCTCCCAGAGCAGTGGCTCAGGAGCCTCTGACGCCGGGTACAGCCCCATCACCCTCACCGAGAGGCCACCCCAAGAGGGGCAGCACCGTGAGCATCCAACAGCCTTTTCCTCCTCCTCTTCTTCCTCCTCCCCAGCAACAACGCAGTACTGATCCGCCACGGTCCGGAGGAGAGGGCACCGTGCTGGGCGCTGCCCGCTGTGCCAGAAGGGTGCAGGCGTGGCGGGCACTCGTGCAGGCAGCTGCCTCCTGCCGTGGGCCAGGCAGGGCTGGGGCCGAGCCTGGCTGTAACCAGTCTGGTTTGTCAGCTTCCGGAAGCCGCTCAGATGCAGGGAGCCCGGGGCAGGCAGCCGTGCCCGCGCCAATCAGCTCCCGCAGGAGCTGGGGAGGAGCTGGGCTCACGGCTGCGTCTTCTCCTTGCCCAGAACAAGTGGAGTCACCTCTGTGGCCAGTGCTGCCAACACCACAGTGCCTTGGGCACGGCAGCATGGTCCTGAGCTCCACCAGTACAGCCTCCCAACATGGCCCTGCAGTGCAGTGCCCCAGCTCAGACCCCAGTACAGCCCTTCAGAATGGACTCTGCACTACCCAGGACAGTTCCCAGAACAGGCCCTGTGCTGCTCCAGTCCAGCTCCCTGGCCCCCAGGTTTGTCTCTGTGCTGGGCCACCTCTCCTTGCCATGTCCCACAAGCAACTTGCAGTTGGAAGTTTCCTTCCAGGTTTCCGGCCTGGACAGTGCCCGATATGAGGGGATGCTGGCACCAGGGTGATGACCGCCATGCAGCAGCTCTGCACTGGCCCCACTGTCCCTGGCACATGGGGACACTCAGCCCAGTCAGGGTCTGCAAGTGCTCAGAGCAAAGCAGTGGGGTGGGGAGTCCCCACATCACCCTGTTCACCCTCACTGCGGTGCCACAGCTCGAGCAATGCCCTGGGCACTGCTCATCCCTGCAGGACCCCATAACTTGGCCGTGGGAGGGTGGATGGGTCACAGGTATGGCATGGCACTGCTGTCCCTTCCTGTCCCAGCCTGCTCCCAGGGAATGTCCCTGCTGATTCATGCCCTGGGTCCTAATTGCTATTTACACAATGGCACCTAGTTCACCCAACTGGGGAGGAAGGTGGTGGCACTGGTCCCACTGGGGCACGGGCAGGGCCAGGAGGGTGCACAGCCTTGAGGGAAAGGACTGGAAGCAGCTCCCAGGATGGGGTGGAGGAGAGATGCAGCTGAGCAGGCACTCATGGAAGAGGATAACTCACCAGGAATGTGGAGCTCAGACCTCAGCAGGCTCAGGATGACGAACTGGCAGCAGGAGACAGAGGCCTGTGCCTGTCCCTGCTGGCCTTGGCCACTGGAGACAGGGGGAACAGGTCTGTCCAGGCAGCCTCCTCCTGCAGCAAGAGCTGCTGAGTAATGCCAGGGTGGAGAGACTCCTATGCAACACTTCCCTTCCTCTGGCGCTGCCACAAACAGTGGCCACTGCCACTGCCACGGCTCCAGCAACGCCCTTGGGTGCCACCCACCCCACACAGGGACCCCCAGGGCTGGGGCATGTGGGGCAGATCAATCCCACGCCTAAGCCAACCAGCAGCACCCCCAAGAGACCTCTGTCTCCTGCTCTGGTGGGGTGTGGGCACAGGAAGCCAACCCCCCCCCAGGAGATAGGGTCCCCCTGCTGCCACGGTCCTGCTGCTGTCAGGGAGGAGATGCTGGGTAAACCCACCCCACTTCCCAGCCCAAGAAAGACGCCAGAGGCAGATCCCTTTGCTGGCTCCTTTATTCAGGCAGTGCGTGGGGAGGGGGAGGCAGGGAGCCAGGCTCACGACCAGGTTTCAGACTGGAAGCGCTGGGACCGTTCCAGGGCTGTTAAATGCTCCTCTGCTTCCGAGGGGGACAGGCCACCCTCCAGCTGCAACACTGACTGCAGGGCCTCGGCCACCGCTGCTGGCATCTCCTTGGCATTCCTGGGCAGAGAGCAAGACACAATGGAGGGCAAGCAGGAACATGGGAGGCAGTGCTCTGGGATCAGGAATCAGCAGTCCCTGCGGCCAAGCCCACTACAGGGCAGTGGGAATCTGCCTCATCCTGCCACAGGCTGCCTGGCACAGGGTAAATGACAGGCTTGAGAGGCAGCTCCTACCACTCCCTCGAGAGCAGGGCCGTTATCCACAGAGCTCCTTGGCACAAGCATGTGCAGGCAAAAACACGGCCATGGGTCCCAGACCCCAGGGAAGGAGCATCACTGGTCAGGAGCCCAAAGACCAGCCCCATGCACCTCCATTTGCCAGCATCCTCATTACTGAGACACGGGCAACATGCATGGGTTGGCATTTATCGGCAGGAGGGCAGGAAACTGTCCTTTCATCTCTGGAATCACTCAATGTCAAACACGTCTGATCCTCCGCTGGGCAGGAGCAGCTGCTCCCGTCCTGCTGCTGCCTGCTCTCAAGAAATCCAGAATGATTGGTTTGATGGTGGTATTTGGAACCAAAGCCAGTTAAAACCTCAAAATCAGAGAAATGCTGGAGAAAACATTGAGCCCCTGTAGAAAATACCCTTATAGAACTCAGCATTTTCAAGCACTATTATTTCTTTGGGGAAATCAGAAATTCAGACTTATTTTTTCCTGGAGAGAGTTTCATTTGATGAACTGCCTGTGCGACAAAAAAAAAAAAAAATCTAATAAAAAATTTCCCAGCCTGCTCCAATTGGCACGAGCATCTGGCAACGTCCTTGCTGTTTCCCAAGAACAAGGCAGAATTCTGACTTGCGTTTGAAGCTGATTAACATCCCAAAATACCCAGAAAGGAGGTCTTCTTTTTTTGGAAGAGTCGCATTGTTTCTGAGTCAGGCACTGATATGCAAGTACAAGATAATGGAGCTGGGCTTTGTGATAGAAAACATGTCAAATAGCTTTTTTT
>VXBU01004405.1:0-30268 GCA_013400315.1 Bombycilla garrulus | reverse complement strand
TTTAAAGAGACATTTTCAACCTTTTTGCCCCTGAGTAAGACAAGCTGGGAACAATCATAGCACAGATGCAGCCCTGGCTCCCCAGAGCCCACCTGGCTTGGGAAGAGAAGGCAGGCACAAGTGTCCTATAGCCCAGGGCTGCTGCTCAGAGTCACACAGCTCAGGACTCACTTCCCCCAGTTTTCTCCCAGTCTGTCTGAAACTGTGAATGTGGGGGGAAAACAGAATCACCCACCTGCACTTTCCTGCCTGGCACCCCACACAGGCACAGTGACCTCGGGAGCCTTTCTAGAGGGTTTGGGCTGTTCAGGAAAGGAGGAACAGTGTCCTCTGCAATCAGCACGGTGTCACTTGTACAGGAAGGACACGGCTCTCAGATCCCACCTGCTTGATGGGGGCTCAGGGACAAAGCTCCCAACAACAGGAGTCTCCGAGCAACCCTGATGTCCCAAATACCATCCTCATGGCCACACAAAATCTGCCATGGGGATAGCTGTGCAAGCCCTGCTCTTTCCAATACACTGATCCTCTTTAGGGATCTCCATCAGCACCAAAAACTAGGAAAGAGAATGGAAAGAGAAAATAAAGCCATGACCCAACAGCTCAACAGTCTCAGCATTTGGGCTGTGGATGGAGGCACAACCACAGGTCCCAAGTGCACCAAACCCCAGACCCAAAGGCAGGAATGCCCACTTTGGGGTGAGGCTCCAGGAAGCTCCGTGCTGCAGCAGTGCAGGCATTGGGGTGGCCTGGCCTCTGCTGCCTGGGAAGTAAATACATGTCTCCTTCTCCCAGGAATGCAGCGAGGCCAGTCTCGCCCTGTGAGGCACCAGGGAAGTTCCTGCTCTTGTGAAGGACAGGCAGGAAAGAACCTCCCGCAATCACTGCTGGTGTGGACAGCTGGGCCCAGGCCTGCACTCCCCAGGTCACGGGGTGCACAACAAAAGCCATGGGCGGGCTCTGCCCAGCTCGAGGAGCCCAGAGCATTTCCCAAGCCTTGCCCTGGGCCTCTCTCTGCAGTGCAGGCAGGTCAAGGGCTCTGCCCAGGACACAGGCACAGAGCAGAGCTGCCATGCTCTGCCCCCAAAGGCCAGACCCAACCTTCTGGCCAGTAACTCCAGATGTGCAACCAGCCCCAGACAAGCACTTGGAGAGGGCTTGCGCTGTCCGAGGAGACTGGCTGTGGTGCAACAGGGCTTGTCCCTGCCCCAGGAGGCAACTTTGGGTGCAAAGAGCCAGACAGAATGTGCCAAGGCTCCCAAAGCTGCTCCTGAGCCCCAGAACCGCTGGAGATCCTGCCCACACAAGTGGCCATAGGCACCACACAAAGCCTTTTCTCCAGTTTCATCGAGCGCTGCTGGAGGAGAGGGCTGTGCAGGGGCCAGCATCTCCTGTGTGCGGATGTGCTGTGGGTCAGAGGCTGGGCAGGGGGAGGGTTGGACAGGTGGCACTGGCTGGAGAAGCTTTATCAGTTCCAGCTGTGCCTCTCTTAAAGGGAGCATGGCCATGGTGACAAACGTGCCTGTCAGCCCAGCGCTCCTGGAGAGCGACATCCAGAGAGAAGGAATAAGCTGCCCCTCTGCAACGGGGGGGCTGAGCTGAGGAAATCCCTCCAGGTGGGTGAAGGAGCAGAAATGTGCAGCCCTGCTCCCCCACGCCCTGCACAGAGACCCCTCACTCACCCAGCCAGGTAGACATGAGCATTCCCACTGCTCAGCAGCTCCCACACCAGCCTCCCATTCTCCCGGATGCGGTGCTGGACATAAACCTTTTCCTCCTGCAGGGAAACAAGGCACTGAGTCCACCAGCTCTGGAGTAGTCCCAGCTCCTGCTCTCAGGACTATTCTTGTGGGCTGTTTGCAGCAGCTCAGGGCAGCACAGCCCTCTGGAACTGGAAGCACTGGGAGAAGCAGTTGGATCAATGACAAGTGTGGGGAAGAGGAACCCCATACGCAATGTCTGCACTGGGATGGGCTGGTGGGAGATTGGTGCAGCAGCAGGAGCTTCAGTGGGCCCCAAATTGCCCCCCAAATCCTTTGGGTGTCCACTGGTCAGGGGAGGCCCTGTGAGGGTTTCCCTCCTGCCCTCTTCTCTCTTCTCCCAGCGTGGACAGAGGAGGCTCTGTGGCCCCTCCATGCCACGTTTGCTACAGGAGAGAGAACTGCTGGGGACCTGAAAAGCTTGGAAGGGCAGAAAGTTTGGAGGGACAGCCTCAGGCCCAGTCCCTGCCCCTCCACTGTGCTTAGGAACTGCATGAGAACTGGCTTTGGGCACAGTACAGGCCAGTCAAGGAGAGTTCCCAAAGGGTTAATCCACAAGACTTCAAGCATCCAAGCAACTGCCTACAGCCCTGGCTCCTGCCCAAGAGAACACCACTGCCAACGTGCCTGAACTCACTGCTGGCCCAGAGGGCTCCCGTGACAAAGGTGACATTGTGATGAAGGCCAGACCCTGTGCAGGGCATCCCCCACGCCCGATTCTGCAGTGGTGTGCTGAGCCACGGGCACAGCCTCCTCCCCACACCCCCCTCTCCAAAGGCACGACAGCTCTTGCTGTGGCTCAGGTCCTGCAGGCTGGAGATGTGTGTGGGAACAGCCCTGAGCAGTTCCAGCTGTCACAGAAGCTGGTCACTATGGGTCCCATAGCTCCACTGGCTGATGGCCCTTGCAGGGCCAGCTCAGGCTGCACACAGCTCCAACTGGACAGTTCAGTTCCCTCAGCAGCACCAGCATAGCTGGCCTCAGCTTCATTAACAGCAATGAGCTCAGTGCTGTCAGAGGCCCTGCCAGCCAGGCTGGGCTTAGAGGGGATCCTCTAAGGACCTGGAAACCAGAGCTGTGACAAACTGGGATCACGATGTCTCAGGGCATCCATGTTCAGCTGGGACCAGTCTGCAGTGTGGGTGGATGTCCTGGGACAGGGGATCACTGCAAAGCAACTTTAGAGAGAAGAACAAAACCCTGCTCACCTATGGAGCATCCCAGCCCTCACCTGGGTCTTTGACAAACTTTTTGATGAGCTAAAGGCTGTGGTATCTCCTGAAGCCAAAGGCACAATAGCCCAATGAGGCTCATCCCACCTGGTTGTGCTCCCCACTGTCCCTTAGGAGCAGAGGACTCTGGTGACAAACTGCTTTGGCCTGTGGAGCACAAGAGAGGGGACACTCCAATGGAAATCCCATCCCTCCACAGTCAGCACGAGCTGAAGGTGGCTCTGGCTGCTCTCCAGATTCAGAGACTGGACATTCACCAACCCTCTGCAGCACTGCTCCTGTTCATAAAAGACTTGGAAAGCCTTCACAGAAGCATCCAGCCCCTGCCTTACAAGTGAGTGGATAAAAGATGCTGAATTCATGTCAACACATGCACATAGCCAATAGAAAGGGCTGGGGCTGGTGCAGCTGAGCTACTGAGAGATTCCCATTCCTTTTTTATCACATCTCTGTTCCAAAGCCAGGCTGAGCTTTCAGTGCCATCAAGGGACAGAGGAAGGCAGTGAGACAGATCCCCAGCTTAGGGAGCCTCTCTGGCAGCACTGCAGCCCCAAGGGGGGATGAGGGCTGCCCACCAAAGACACTGCCTGGGAAAGCAGGAAGCAAAGTGAGGGGCTGAGTTGTGAGCGTGCTTTCCTCCATATATCTGGGACTCAGAGAAAGCTGGCACAGAGGTCAAGCTCCTCAGCTTCAGCCAGGGCTCAGAGGGACACCGTGAGGAGAGTGGTACTTAATCAAGAAGTTACTGCCTGGTGATCCTTCAAGAGGCTTGGGAGCCTTTTATCACTCACGTGGTCCAGCCAAACAAAGCTGGTTAATGCCTTATCTGCTCTGCTGCTCTCCAGCCTTGTCCCAGCAACCTTTCCAGCTCAACTTAGCCAGACACGTTCCTGTAGGGCAGGAGGGGACCTCAGCCAGCACTGAGCTGTGTGGGGGAGTGAGGTGCCCGCTGTGCCACCTCACCAGATCCCTCGCAGGTCATGCCAACAGACACAGGAGACAAACACACTAGCAGAGTCCCATCAGTGCTGCCTGAGATGCTCTTGTACCCACCCTCCTCTTCTGGGCACTAACCTGGTCCCTGGAGAAGGCCGTGAAGAGTGTCAGGAAGCCCTTTGTCACCAGCTCTTCCCACTCCTTCTGGCAGTAGAAGTCCTTGGATTTGTGTCGGCAGCCGAAAAAGAGGCAGTTCCCTGCAGGAGCAGAGCACCAGGGCTGTGCTGGGAGCATCCGTGCTGGGCACTGCTGGTGCCACCTGGCTGACAGCCCTGGCCTGCAGAGCCATGAGCCATGTGAGCATGAAGTCCAGTGACCTCCAGCAACCAGAGGACCCAGTCCGCTGAAAAAGGAGGAGGGCAGCAAGTGTCCCCAGGGCTGCCTGTTCCCTGAGCCAAGGGAATTCAAGGAATCCCTGAGCTGTCTAAAGATGGGACAAGCTGCAGCAGCAGCTGAGCTCAGTAACCCATGTTCACTCTCAGAGAACCATGAAAGAGCCTCTGCAGAGCCTGAACCAATCCAAGGAGCTGCCCTGCAGCGCAGCGTGTGAATAACCACACAGGCTGCACACAGCAGGTCTAGGCCTCAGCTGCCCCAGGGCTCAGCCTGCTTCTGCTCAACACAGCAAAGCCTGAACTGGTAGAACGAGCCCCCAGTCCATTCTCCCATCTGCTGATAAAGACCTGTCTGTGCAAGGGGCATCCCAAGTGCCTCACAGGACCATCCCTCACCTCTACGTCCCAGTGCCACCCGCTCCTGTATTGCTGCTCGGAACGGTGCCACCCCTGTGCCAGGGCCAATCATGATCACAGGGGTTGCAGGGTCAGCTGGGAACTTCATTCCTCCTTTCTTCACCCAAAGAGGCACCCGGACATCACCTGTGAAACAGAGAGACCGAGAAGCATCACCCCACCACCAGTGCCCTGTGCAGAGAGTGAATGGGCACCCAGCTCTTCCAGGGTGCTCCAAAGACACAGGCAGATCTGGCTCATCACCCCTGGGCACAAGGGCACACTGTGTGTGTGAAAAGCACTTCAGCTGTCTCAGAACTGCCTCTGCAAGAACCTGAGTGAAGCCCAGAGCAAAGCAAGGGCCCCTCTGCACAAGGGCTGTGGGACAGCCCTCTCCTCACACAGCTTGTGCCAGGGAAGGCAGCAGCGGAGGCAAGCAGAGATCCCAGCCTGGCTGTATGTAAGAGAGGCCCCAAGGCTGCCAGAGCTCCAGGAGCGTTTGGACAATGCTGTCAGGGCTGCACAGGGTAGGATTGTTGGGGTGTCTGTGCAGGGCCAGGGGTTGGACTTGATGATCCTTATGGGTTCCTTCCAGCTTAGCTTTTCTGTGATTCTGTGAAAGAAGGGACCAGCCTTCCCAGAGCTGTGGTTATGGGACTGGAGGAGCCCAGCAGTCAAGAGTTCTACCAGCTCCAGGACACCAGAAGCAGCCCACAGTGGGATAGCAGGGTTGAGCAGCTGGGAGAAACCCGTGAGTTCAGGGTAAGCTGGATAGGCACACTGTGCTCTGATGAGGATGGGGGCAGTGAGGAAGGACAGCAGGACCAACCTGCCAAGCCAATGTGCTCCCCACAAAGCTGGTGCTCCAGCCAGGAAGCTCCTGCACACAGTCAGCACCCCCACAGCTCCATCACGGGCCCAAGGGATGAGCACTGGGTGCTGTGGGAAGCACTCAGGATTCTCACAGAGTCCAAGCTCTTACCCTGCTCTGGGTTGAGAGAAGCCAGCCAGGTGGAGCAGAGCCCACGTCGGGGTTTGCTGAGCCGTGTCTTGTACTGCACCACGGCCACGAGGATCTGCATCCGTTCAGGATGGGCCTGTGTCACACAGAGCCATGAGCACACACCCAGCACAGTGCCTCACAGAGAGCCCAGCACCTCCTCCAGGGATAAAGCCTATGCCCAGCTCCCACCAGGCTGCCTGCAACACCCATCCTAGTCTGGTACAGCCACTTACAATGGAGCACACCCTTACTCAAAACCTTTCTAGTGGGGAATGGGGTTTTCCTGGAGAACCACTGCTACAGGAATGTTCTGCACAGCTGGCAACAGTGATGGTGATTGTCTAACCAGGAGGCTCCCGTGGAGGACAAATCCAGCCGTGCTTGGCCTGAGTCTGCAGGCAGCCAGGCCGGTCCCACTGCCACCTCCCGGCAGGAGCAAGGAGCAGCACTCCCCCTTGCCCAGCTCCTGGGACACTCGGGTGGCACCACATCCCGCTGCTCCCAGGAACAGCGACACCAGACCTCTGAGGTGTACTGGGACAGTCCTGGCACTTGCAGGGCTGCAGGAGAGCAAGTCCCCTAATCTGAAAGCTGGCCTAGCTCTCAAGTTTGCATCCAGCACAGATCAGGCTGCTGCAGGCACAGCACAGAGCAGGGATTTGGGTGGGCTGTGGAAGTCCCAGGGGACATCTGCACCAACAGTCAGCCCAGGCCTTGCCAGAGCCTCTGTTCAGATCCTGAAATGAGCCCAGAAGGGCTGAGCTCTTACCAGCATGGAGGAGGTGATGGAGAAGGCGCGGGGTCTGATGCGAGGGATGAGGTCCAGCAGGTAATCAGCTGGGATGGCACATGTGGTGTGAGGGAAATCCCACATGGCCTGCAAAGCCAGGAGGGTGAGGCCTGGTGACCCCAGAGGGCAGCCTGCCTGCCAGAAGCAGCCAGAGGCTGTCCCACACAGCTGTGCCATGCTGCCCTCGGCCAAAGGCACCACCCACCCTGTCCCACTTCCCTCTGCCCCCCAGAGCAGCACAGAGCCCACCGGAGAGCCCACAAGGATTTAGAGCTGGTCTTAATTGCAAAGTGGGTGAAGTAGATTAAACTCCTCAGCCAAGAAACTACGGCTGATCACATCCTAAGTGCTTTCAGCCCCAGCACAGCCCTCATGGGGCAGGTCTGCCCTGCTCCCACCCTCACCTCCAGCGTGGTCCTGCGGGGCCGGTTGCAGTAGCTGTACAGCTCCTCCTGGCCTTGTGCTGAGCTGAACTCCTGCAGCTTCTCCCGCTCCAGCTCATTCGTAGAGAAGTAAGCCAGGAGCTCGAAGAAGGAGCGCCGTGGCACACAGGAGATGTCCAGATAGTGTGTGACCAGGTACTGGATGGTGCAGGGCTGTGGCAGGAGGGGAGGGAGGGATGTGCCTGCAAGGCAAGGCAGCGGGGACAGCTCAGGGCCAGCACCTGCCTGCCTGCTGCCCCCAGAGCAGGGCAGCCCTGCTGCCTGCAGCACCACATGCTGCTGGAGCCAACTCCACCCGTTCTTGATCGCACTATGGGCCTCCACTCCCTCCTGCTCTCCCCAGTTTGCTTTTTAAGCTCACAAGTTTGCAATAGAGGAAGTCAGCGGTGTTCAGTTGTCCCTTACTTTTGGCAGGTGCCTTGGGATAATGCCTTATCCACATGGCTCCCGCCCTGCCTGCACACAACGCAGCGGAAATAACCAGCAGTGTCATGTGTCAGGCCTGCCCATGTCTCCCACATCTCTCCCAAGGGCATGAGGAGCAGCCTGAATTTCTCTTGGGTTTGTCTGCCAGGCAAAAATTCCAGCATGGACAGAGAGAAGGAAGTTGGAGGGGGAATGGCCGCTCAGGGGCCAAGAGAAAAACTCTTCCTGTTCCACGCAAGCACCAAGAGCTCTGGGGGGCCTCCAAGGGGTTCCTCTGCTTGCTTGTGCTGGTTTGTGGCTGCAGGAGCCCCTCAGGAGGCCCCTGAGGAACAGGCAGAGTAGGGAGACCTGCACGCCCCATGCAAGGAAGCAAAGTTTGGGGCTGGGGCTGAGGAGGCTGCAGGATCCTCCTTGCTTTGTGCTGGGGCCACCAAGGCACAAGGCCCAAGTGGAGCCTGGCACTGCTGGATTCCACCAGTCACACTGGCCCTGCACAGGATCCACACACACAGCACTGGAAGGACAGGCAAGTGTCCTGTATCCATCCAACACTCCCAACCAGGTCTGCAGGAAAGAAGAGCACAGCTCCAGGCTGGGCCAGAGCTCAGGGGATGCCCTGTCTCAGCAGGAAGGGGAAGCAGCAGCAGGCATCACCTACCAGGCTCCGTGGGCTCCAGAACAAAGCGTCTGTGTGGCTCCAGGCGCAGGAGCTGGCAGAACTGCTGCACATCTTCAGGGCTGTTCTGGGGCTGGATCATCACCACGTCCCCCGCACTGAACCTGGGGATGCAGGGGGAGCTGCCAAGCACGGCCACAGGGCAGAGCCACAGACACAGCAAGGCCACCCCAACCAGCACCCACACCAGGAGAGGCAAATTCCCAGTGCCACCAACTGCTCTGACAGGCAAAGGGAGCAGGTCCATGGGCAAGATCTCCACTCCATGGATGCAGACTTGCAGCAGGGACCATGACCACAAGACTACAGCCTCAGATATCAGTGAGGAAGGGCAGCAGAAGAGGAGGGCAGACTCCAGGACACCTGGTCCCACACAACAGAGCCTGGGGGAGTCAGGAGAATGCTCACGTGATCCCTGAGCCCGCAATGTCAAACTCGATGAGTCGGACATCCTGGAAATGGGATTGTGCCGTGAGCCTCTGGTTGGACACCACGCGGGCAGCGAAGGGATGGAGCTCGCAGGGAGCAGCCCAGGGAGCTGCCGGCTGGAGTATGTCACTCTCGGGCTGTGGGGAGTCCTCAGGCAGGTAGTGCAGGGTGTATTTGGGGGGCAGGCTGTGCGGAGGAGAGCAGTGCAGCGGGGTTACCTCCATGCCACAGCTCCTCTGCTGCTGCCAGACAAGAGGCAGGGAGAGGGCTGGAGCATCCCATTGTATCCACCAGCCTTCATCCCTGTCCCCTGGAGCTGGCCTGCGTAAGGGAATGCAATGGAGACTGCCAGGAGGAGATCCCAAAGGCCCCAGTGGGAGGCTGGCTGGGCCAGAGGCACAGCAGGACAGCAAGATGGGCACAACCCAGCTGGAGCAGCTGTCACACCCCCCCAGGGGACAAGGGGACACCCATCCAGAGAGAAATGGGCCACCTGTGGCCAAAGCACAGGGGACACTGGGGACACCAGAAGCTGTGTGGGGAATGTTCCTGCTCCAAGCAGAGCACATCTCCACTCTGGAGAACAGCCAAGGAAGCAGAGCCTTTCACCCCAGCCGGCCCCAGCAGTCCCTGCTCACCCTGACACTCACCATGTGTCAGGACTGATGATCTCAAGGCCAGGAGGGAGAGGATACAAGGCAAGGATCTTGTCCCATAAGGTCACGAGCCAGGGATCAACCACTGCATCTGGCCTGCAAGTGGGAAATTCAGGCTGCAGCAACATCATCCCCTCAGGGTAAGCCCTGCTACCCCTGCACATGCCCAACAACCATCCCCACAGACACCCCAAGCCATTCCCTTCGAACTTCAGGTCTGGGAAGAAACATATCTCAGGCACTCTCAGCACTCAGTCTCCAGGGCCCAACCACTGACACCTGAACAGGATCTCCCGCCCCTGAGCAGCACCTGTGGGGCCGCCGAGTCCCTGAGCCGTGCACAGCCTTTGCCCCAAGCCAGGTGAGCACAGCTGAGGCTGCTGCAATGCCTGCAGCTACAGCGCTGGGTGACACAGCCATGCCCAGCTCTGAACAGGGCTGGGGCTGAGCCAGGGGCCATGGCCACATTCTGGGGGCTGTGGGACACCCTGGAGAAGAAGGTGGCCCAGGTCCTGGAACAGGAGGGTTATGAGCAGGGATCAGCTCGACCTCTCATTCCCAGAGAGCTGCAGGAGCAGCACATGGTGGGAGCAGCACACAGCCCTTGCCATCAGCCCCAGGACGGAGCTGCAGAGCACCTCAGGGCCCCCTTACCACTCCTCCTCTGGGCTCTTACCCCAGGTCATGCTGGTCATCTCCCAAGGCCACTGGCAGCAGCGGGTTACCCCCAAGCTGGAGCAGCCGTTTGTGCAGCTTCTTTGCAACAAAATTAAACCTGAGCAGAGAATAACACAGGGCAGGGCTGCTCCAGCAGCACAGCAGGCACTGCCACAGCACCAGCACATGCTGTCAGGGCCACCAGAGCAGCACACAGGCACTGTGACCTGTCCCATGCCCTGCCCAGCCTGTGCCAGCTCACAGAACCAGCTGGGTGCCACTTCACAGCTACCAATGTACCCTGAGATGGGACAAGGGGAGGTCCAGCTTCCCTTCAGGGCAGCTTGTGCCCTGGGCCATAGAACACTTCCTTCCCCCCAGCCCCTCACTGCCCCACAGAGCTCAGGCACACCCATCCCTCCCACTCTTTGAGGCACACAGGAACAATCTTCTGCGAGAGACTTGGCACCAACAGGGCTGGCTGCCACCTCTGATGTCTCCCGTTGCCTTGGCCCATAGCTGTGATAAAAGACTGACAAATGATGTCCCACCCTCTGCAGCAAAGCATCCTTGGTGAGGTTGCGAGGAAAGAAAAGGGCAGAAGCCTAATTCCTGGGGGTGAGGAGGGACACAGTAGGGCAAGGATGTTTAAGGCTGGTGGGAGTTACACTTTGTCAGAGCTGCTGCTCCAGAATCAGACTCTGCCTCCCCTTATCCCCTTTCGCTCTCCAGCCACTCTGCTCTCTACTGCAGTCAAAGCTGTGAGGAGCAGCTGCCCAGGAGCTGCAGAACTGCTTACTTGGGGTAGGAGGAGTCCCCGAGGCCCAGCACGGCGTAGTCCAGCTGGCACAGGGAGCCAGAAGGGAGGTTCTTCCGGAACAGGAACCGCCAGAACATCTACAAGGGACACAGCCGGCCAGTCCTGCTCACTACCCACTGAGACCTCCTGAATCCCAGCAGGCTGGGGAGCACAGCTTTCTGCACAAGTGCCCCCTGCAATCACCTCACAGCCCCCTGCTCATGTTTCCTTGGATGTAACTGGTGCTGCTGCAAAGCTTCCCCAGCCAAAATAACCCCTGCTCAAGCTGCTTCAGGAGAGAAAGCTCTGCAGCAGGAACATAAAAGCAACAGGACAGGAGCACGTCCTACCTTCATATTGTCAGGTGGGTCTCCCTGGCCAGTGGTTGCACACACAAACACCACCAAAGGCTCGTGGATGAGGTTGGCCTGAGGGTACAAACATGGCACACTCAGGTCAGCAGCCTCCAAACTGCTCTGGAGCCAAGCTGGGAGAGCTGAGGGTGTTCAGCCTGAAGAAGGCTCCAGGGAGAGCTCAGAGCCCCTTGCAGGGCCTGAAGGGGCTCCAGGAGAGCTGGACAGGGACTGGGGACAAGGGATGGAGAGACAGGACAAGAGGGAATGTCCATAAGCTGACGGAGGGCAAGTTTAGGTCAAATTCTTCCCTGTGAGGAAGAACCTTTCCTCATGAGGTTCCAGCACAGGTTGCCCAGAGAAGTTGCAGGCGTCCCATCCCTGGAAGTGTCCAAGGCCAGGTTGGACAGGGCTTGGAGCAACCAGCACCAAGCCTGTCTGAATTCAACAGTGTTTGGACAACGCTCTCAGGGACAGGGTGGGATTGTTGGGGTGTCCTGGGCAGGGCCGGGAGTTGACTCAATGATCCTGATGGGTGGCTTCCAACTCAGCTTGTTCCATGATTCCACGGTCCTGTGGGAGGTGTCCCTGCCCATGGGGCTGGTGGGGATGGAGCAGGAGCAGCAGTGCCTGGAGCAGCCTCTGTGTCCCACTCACCACATCACAGCTGTCCAGGGCCTCCACTCGGCACTGCAGGTGCCGGCGCTTGGCTTCTCTCCCAATCCTCTCTGCCATGTCCTGAGCCGTCCCAGTCTGGCTGCCAAAAAGCACGAGGAGTGTCCGTTCTGCCATCTGCGAAAGGAAACAGCAGGGAAGTGAGAGGAGGGGAGGGAAAGGAGGGGAGGCAGAGCTGGGGCTCCCTGGGCCGAGCAGCACTGACCACCCCTGGGGCCTCACACAGCACCCAGCCAGCACAGCAATGATGAACAGCTGCGATTCAGTAGTGGGATTCAAGACTCCCAGGCTCTCTTCTCACCCCTGTGCAGCACTGACTGAGGGAGTGGTCCCATGTCCCAGCCATAGGATAAGCAGGGACACTACTGCACTCCTTATCCCCAGTGCCAGGACAGGGGAGGGACTAAAATCCACATCCGCTTACCCTGTGCTGAGTGCAGCCCTGAGATCGACTGTTCCCTGACTCTGGGTGTAAATTCCTGGGAATCCTCCCTCACCTGAGGGGACTGGGGCCAAGCCCGGAGCCTCAGCGATAGACAAAGTGTGACCACACAAGGAGCTCTCAGCCAGGCTCCAACAGAGCAAGGGTCCAGCCTGCAGGGAATCCAGCCCTGGGCGCTGTCTGAGCTGCAAACAGCTGCCATCACCATGTGCCCATAGAATATTAATAAATTTATTAATAATAATCAAAACTAAAATCGCAGAATCCCAGACTGGTTTGGTTGGAAGGGACCTTAAAGCCCATCCAGTGCCACCCCCTGCCATGGGCAGGGACACCTCCCACTGTCCCAGGTTGCTTCAAGCCCCATCCAACATGGCCTGGGACACTGCCAGGGATCCAGGGGCTGCCACAGCTGCTCTGGGCACCCTGTGCCAGGGCCTGCCCACCTGAAGGATCCGAACAATAAAACACGCTGTTTGTTCCTTGAAGCTCTGCGGTGTGTGCTGTCTCTGTCTCCGACCCACGCCTCCCGTGTCACCCACTCTCCCAGCGAACAATTCCNCTCTCCAGCTCTCCTGGAGCCCCTTCAGGCCCTGGCCGGCGCTGCCCGGGATTCTCTGCAGGTGAGCAGCCCTCCCCTGGAGCCAGGCCCGGCTCTGCGGGACTCACCATGGACCGGCACCATCCCGCCGCTGACGTCACCTCTGCGCGACAGCGCTCGTGACGTCATCAGCCAGGCTGAGGCGCCGGGAGTCCCCGGACACACACCCACAACTCCTCCCGTGACGTCATCGCTCGTCGCCTCTCCCCGTGACGCCATCGCTGCGCGCCGCCGGGCCGGGCCTGGGCCGGTGCCGGGTCGGTGCCCGGGCCGGGTCGGTGCCTGGACCTGTGCCGTAGCCCCGGACCATGCTGTTTTCCCTGCGCGAGCTCGTGCAGTGGCTCGGCTTCGCCACCTTCGAGATCTTCCTGCACGGGCTGGCCCTGCTCGCCTTCTCCGTGCTGCTCGTGCTCAAGGTGGACGGTGCGGCCGCCGCGCTCTCCTGGTGGATCGTGTTCGTGCCCTTCTTCGCCGCTGACGGGCTCAGCACCTACTTCACCACCATCGTGTCCGTGCGGCTGTTCCAGGACGGCGAGAAGCGCCTGGCGGTGCTGCGGCTCTTCTGGATCCTCACCATCCTCAGCCTCAAGTTCGTGTTCGAGATGCTGCTGTGCCAGAAGCTGGTGGAGCACACGCGGGAGCTCTGGTACGGGCTGATCATGTCGCCCGTCTTCATCCTGCTCCAGCTGCTCATGATCCGGGCCTGCCGCGTGAACTGAGCCCCGGCCCAGGGAGACGTGCCCGGCGCCCCGGAGGCGCTCCCGGGGCTGCTCCCGTCGCTGTCTCCGTGTGGAGGGGCAGATGACAGGCTGGGACAGCGGCAGTGCCCTGGCTCCCGGCCGTGTTGCAGAGCATCACGTTTCTCCAAAAGCTGCACATCCCTGTTTGTGCTCCCTCAGCTCCTGTGTTGTCCTGTCCTGCGAGCACGGCTGGGCTTGACAGTTATTTTATTTTAGAATAAAAATGCATTGAAGGATTTGAAGGTTTATTCCTAAAATTATTTTTGCCTAGAAAGCAGTTGTACCTAAAACTGCTGCCTGGAGGGTGGGCGGCTGCTGTAGATCTGGTACAACCCAGACTCCTGCCCTGCCCAGCAGCTGGCTCATGAATTTCCATCTGTCCCCTCACCTCCCTAAGCACTTCACACCTTCAGTATGCTGACAGGGTTTTGTAAGGTCGCGTTGAGATCACTGATGTGTGTATTTTTTAACAGGACTATGATTTCTCTGTGTTTCACTCCATTTCCTAAATATGGAAATGCGGTGTGGGGAGGGCAGGAGCGGCCATGGCTGATGCTGGTTCTGAAGGGAGGTCTCACCGAGCCCAGCTTTGGGATGCAGCACTGCCCTCAGGCCCCCCAGAGAACAGCAGGAATTCAGTATTCCCTGCGGAAGTGCAGAGCAGCGCGTGAAGTGGCGTGTGTCATGGGGAAGCCCAGGGCGGGATTGTTGGGATGTCTGTGGATGGCCAGGGGTTGGGCTGGATGATCCCTGTGGGTCTCTCCCAGCAGAGGAGATCCTGTGATTCTTGCACACCCCGAGGTGGCACTGGGCCTGCCTCACAGGTGCTCTTCAGCTCCTGTTTCACGCTGGGATGCGACCTCCCAGGGCCTGGTGTCACCTGCCCCAGGCACTCGGTTTATTCCACTTGCAGTCTCTCATTGGCTCCCCTGACCCAAGAACACATCACCTAGGAGGTGGCAGCCGCCTGCTCCCCGTCACCTCCAGCTCACACCAGTGTGAGCTCATCCCCCTCTTCCTGCAGTACTGCCACACGCCCCGCTCACCCCAGGTGCACAGGCCACGGGTGTTCTGTCACCTGCTGTCACAGGAACTGTGTCAGCAGCAGCCACAGGGTCACTGGTGCGGGGCTGGGTGGAGGCCAGGGAGTGGGAGCTGGCTGGGGTCAGTGTCAGCTACAGCACTGAGGAACTGGAGCCGCAGCAGGTGAGGGACAGGAGAGGAGCAGGACAGGCAGCAAAGCCTCTGAGTCAGGAAGGGACACACAGAGTGGCCCTGGGGACTGATGGTGCCTTTGGACACTCCCACAGCTCCCAGCCACCGGCTAATTAATAAACTAAGGAAGGGGCTCATCGGGCCCAAAGAAGATCAAACAGATGATCACATCCCTCAGCCTCGCCACAACGCCGCACGGGCACAGAGCCCTTGCCTGCTGCCCAGCCTGGACGGTGAGTCCCAGCTGACACCAGCCGTGTCACTGGGGTGTGGTGTCCGAGGCAGGGGGACATCCCCCCGTGTGCCACATCCCCTGTGTGCCACCTGCCTCACCTGCAAGTGACTTTGCCAGTTTTGCTGCTGTCCTGGGGACGAACCGGCGGTCAGTGTGTCCCAGCTCCGCTCCTCTGAGGTAAGGCAGCTTCCCTGGAGTGTGTGGGGACACAGGGGCAGCACAACATTGAACAGTGGCACTGGCTGTGCTGCCCTGATGGGCGTGCTGGGGTGGGGGGATGGTCTGGCAGCAGGACCACCCTCTGTCCCTTCCCAGGGCTTGTGCCAAATGCGGAGGAGTCGCCTGCTGTGCCCAGGGCCCCCAAGTCCTGGAATAAACCTTGGGGCATTTGCCCTGGCACCCAGCAGTGTGCAGTGCTGGCACATCAGTCTGGCCACACAGAATTCCTTCTGGGAGCACCCCCTGTGGAGAAATCCTGCTGGAGCCTCCCCCTGCTGAAGCAGCTTGAGGGGACCCTGACACCCATTCCCTGCTCGGTGCAAGCATCGAGGTCTCTGGCATGGGATGGAGAGTCCTCAAATCCCAGGCCAGCACGCTTTCCCACGCTGGAGTACACCCTGGGAAAGAGGAAAACCTCACCTCTGGGTTAATTTTTGTTGCTGTGGCTGGTGGGTTGGGTATTGCTGCCAGCGGGTCCCTTCCCAAACACTACAGCAGCGGAGTGCCCTGCTGGTCTGGCCGTGTGGGTACACTGGGAGAGAGCTGCAGCTTCCCAAGGCTGGTGCTGCGGACCTCAGCCCCAAGCCTCTCTGCACCCCTGGGCCGGTGAGGAAGGAGCCTCTGCACAGCCCAGCGGAGGTGCCAAAGCATCATCCCTGTGACAGAGGGGCAGTACCAGCCCCAGCTGCCACCCTTCTCTATGTGTCCCGGCTCCTGCAGGGGAGCAGCCCTTGGAGAGCCCCCTGAAATTGGGGAGGGGTACACTGCAGGACAGCAGCCAGTGCTGCCATGTCCACACAGAGAGCACAGCCTGCCTGGCACAGCCCAGATGGGCTCCATGCACCAGGACAGGGCTCCAGCATGACCTGGGCCTCCAGAGAGGAAAGGAGACTCCCAAAAGATAGCTGAGAATGGGTGGCCCAAGGGACCTCCATCCCTCCCTGCAACTTGCCATGGGCAGCACCTGGGGACAAGGAAGCTTCAAATGGCCCAAACTCCACTAGTCCCACTGGAATCAGAGTGGAAGGGAGGGCTGGAGCTGGTCCCTGCTGGGACAAGTTACAGCAAGACCCAGGGAACATCTAGCAGAGGAACATGGGGCGCCATGTTCCAGCTCACCTGGAGACATGGGACATGCTGAGAGCCGCTGCCTGCAGCTCCCACCCTGGGACTGGGGTGACCTCATGGAGCAGAAACTGAGGTCTGGGAAATGAGACTCCCTTTTTTAACCCTGAGTCAGGGCGCTTTCCTTTCAGAACAGGAAGGTGTTGGCGATGGAGGTGATGTCATTTCACAATGATGTTTTCACAATGGTGTTTTACAAACACCACTCAGCCCAGCGCCTGGCAGTGATGGCTGGGCTGGAGCCCCACCGAGTCCCCACACCAGCCTGGCAACTCCCTTCTGGGTCCCAGAGTCATTGCAAGGGCCACAGGCAAATAAATACATGTCAAAAGCAGATCAAACAGGGGTGTGTGTGTACTCTAGCCACACTTCTCCACAGCAGATTTGTCTATCAGAAGTCAGAATGAGACACTTGGTTCCTTTCTCAATTACGAGCAAATAGCACATTTCACTCTCACCAGAGCACAGCCCTGAAGCCAAACAGGGCTGGGGCTGATGTGCCCAAGGACCCGAGGGGAGCCACGTGAGAGCAGCTGCTCCTGGGGGCCAGGCACCCCATGGCCCTTCAAGGTCCTGGGACGCTTGGACACCATGTAATCCTGAGACCCTGAATTTTAGCAAAGACACCCCTTTGGGTGGAACTGTCTGAAGAAAATTGAGGGCTGGATGTAGCACAGAGCCAGGGTCTTGCTGGGGCACTGCTGGGGAGGTTCAGGGGCAGCGAGGGCTCCCCAGCACAGCATTTCCTTCCCAGCATTGCCCCGTTTGATTCAGCTGAGATAAGACAGCTGGAACTGGGTCCTTCCACACAGATCATTGTGATCCTTATGATTCACAGCCAGAGCCCAGCCAGGGCAGCATCATCTGCCAGAGCTGCAGAGCTACACATGGGGCCAGCACGGGCAAGGGGAAACAGCCACTCAACAAAACCTCTGAGACTGTTTCTTTACTACCAAAAGGGACAGGAAAAGTAAAGTGAAGAGTTGCTCATCCTGTGATGGGGTTTGGAGCTGGAGGTTTTGGTCAACTCTGGGTGCACACAGCCACTGACAGTGCCACATGTCCCCAAGGGCCCAGGGCTGGTTGGTGCCTCTCTGTCCTAAGTGGGGACAAGCCCCCCGTGCTCAGAAGAACCCTGTGCAGTCAGCAGGGGATTTCCAGAGCAGGGACACTCATCCACCCTTCCCACTGAAACCAGGTGAATTCAAAGGTTGTGTGTTGTGTGGAGGTGGGAATGCAGGAGTGGTGGCACCCTCTGGGCTTCAGGAGCCACCCCAAAGGAGACTGTCATTGGAATGTTGAAGTGCCATGAGCCCACAGAGAGTGTACTGACATGCCATCATATCACAAAATGGAAGAGTATGTGTTTATTGTTTTCTTTCAGGTAAGAGTCAACTATATTTTTCCAAAAATAGGGTGAGACTTACAGGAAATGCACTATGGACATTTCCCTAAGTCCCAGAGAGGGGATTTGTTGAAATGAAGTACCATGAGAAGGTTAAAAATTCACTGCAGTACAGGACAAACAAAAGAAGTTATGAAAGACAGATGAGGGAATAACCAATCCTGCAGGAATTCAGAGCCATGACCCGAGAAGTGAAGGGCAGGAGGACACTATAAACCAAATTACAAAGCCAAATAATAACTTTGTGTGATTCCAGTGCTCATTAGCATAATAAAATCCTTGCCCACAGGCTGTGATCACCCCTTGCTCACATAAGCCCTTTCCCCACAGAGCATGAGAAGTAAAAGAAGTGTGCAGGATATCTTTAAATGAGGCACAGACTGCAAAACCAGTGGCTGCACTATCTGTAGGGAAATGCTAATTCCTATTGCTTCAAATGTGTAAAAATAAGCACCTGGCATGCTGAGGGTGTGTCAGCTGTGTTGATTCACCACCGTGCACACATCTCTGTGTAGATGTGAAATAAAATCATTATCTCAACTCAGAGCATGAATCTGCTTGTTGCCCACAGGGTGAAAGATCCCAGATTAGGGACAACAGGAAGAGAGAGCAGCCTGGCGATCTGAGGAGCACGCAGGGACTGCTGCACCTGATGTGCACACTGTCAGTGCACACAGCAGCACCTCTGAAACACCAGCAAAGGTGCTGGGGAGGGTCAGGAGCAATGAGAGCTCCCCAGCAGAGTATTTCCCTGCCGGCATTGCCCCATTTGACTCAGATGAGGCAGCTGGAACTGGGTTTGTCCACGCAGATCCTTGTGATAGCACCAGGCTCTTATCAGAGAGCTGCATCAGCCGGAAGCCGCTGGGCTGTACAGCCCAGGGAGAGCAGATCCCTGCTCCCCAGCCCTTCTGCTCCCAGGGAAGTCCTGAGTCCTGCACACTCCCTCACCTCTCCTCAGGGTCTGCAGGGACCCCAGCAGCAGCACAAAGCTGAGTCAAACACAGGGAAGGAAATGACCCCAGTCCCTGCTGGGCCATGACGGTGTCTTGGCCTCTCCAGTGTCCCCTGGCAAAGCCCAGCCAGCGCTGCTGAGACGCCCCTGGCAGGGCAATCCTCCCCTCTGATGTAAGTTTCCATCTCATTGTAGTAAAATTTATTGTCGGGTATCTACCACTCCGTTAGATTGCAGGGCAGTGGATACTGCAAATACCACTCTCACCTCTTACAGACCTTGTAGAGAGTTTGTAATGGGAATGTTAAGGATGGGGAGAGCAAAGAGAAAACAGAAATGAGGGATGTGACAGCACAGAGAAGCAGAGGGACAAGGGTTAAATGCAGTGATGTGTCCTCCCATTCAAATGAGGAGGAGGAGGAACTAATTGGCTGAAGATAAGGGCAATGCCAAACTGCCCATGAATATGCACCTGCAAGACAAACAGGAGAAAAGAGCCAGCCCGGAGGGATCCCGCGGGAGCACAGCCGGGGTGAGCCGGGGCAGGGCTCCGGGAGTGCCGGCAGGTGAGCTGCCCTTCCTCCCAGCCTGTGAAATACAGCCTCCCTGCCCTGCTGCAGTGCCTCGCTCTGAGGGCTTTGCAGTTTCCCGTGTCCTCCTCGGTTCCATGCAGGGTTCCTCTCGCCATTCCCAGTCCCGATCCTTCCCGGCCGTGGGCAGCTGGACAGCAGCGGGTGTGCAATCTGGAAGACTGTTGTGATCCCATCATGGCTCTGCCAGGCTGCGGGACAGCCGGTTCCTCTTTCCTCCAATTCCGTGTATTTTATCCTAATGCTTCTTTTCTCAGGAAGAGATCTGATCATTCACTAGGATTTGAGTGGCACCGCTTGAGACTGGGTCAGCTTTTGGAGCAGATCTCCAGCTCCCACTGGCACCGTTGTTCCCAGGTGTCCAAACACCTTTCTCCCTCGTTTGGCTTTTCAGGAGCCTTCACCCCAATGCTGGACAGGAAGAAGTCCTTCACCAGTGCCATCATCGGGGCGCTGGTGGCTCTCTCCATCATCGCCCTGGTTCTCAGCCTGGTGAGGATTGAAGATGTAATGCTGCCACCCACGGTCAAGGTGAGCCCAGAGAAGGTCCCTGAGCACCTGTGGTGAACCCAGTCACCTTGGGCAGGTACTCCAAGCCAGGAGCTGGTCAGTGGGGCTCAGATGGGCAATGGGGTCAGGACCTGCCTGGCAGCAGCAGGGTGGGTGTTTTGTCCCCACCTTGAGGTGCAGGCAGAAGAAAGTCAGAAGGGAAGGCTCCTCTGGAACTCATCCCCACGCTGTGCCGGGTTTGGAGATTACCTCGGGGCAGATGGGTAGGGCAGAGCCCTGCCCTGCTCCCTGTGTTCTGTGCGCCCCTTGTTCCTGCCAGCTGCCCCAGTCCGTCCCTACCCTCACACCATGGCACAAGCATTCTGCCTCCCCGTGTCGTGCCCTGGGCATTGCATCCCACCCCAGCTGCTGGAGAGGGCTGGCAGGGGTTTGGGGGAGGGGGAAGGCTTTATCGGGGAGAGGCAGATGGCTGAGTGCTCCTGGAGAGGCCCTGCCATCCCTGCCCAGGCTGAGTGCAGCTGTAGGGCAGCAGGAAGCATGAGAGATGGGAGAGTTGCAGGCCCCAAGGTGGGGCCAGCGTAGACATAAAAGGTACGTGACCGTGAAAGAAAATAAAAAAGCATGAGGAAACAACAGGAAATGTTTGTGTGAGTTGGCATTGCAGCACAAACCTCAGGAGAGAGAATGACAAAGTCCCTTAGTCACTGTGGGGGGCTGAGGCCACTGCTCTGCCACAGCACAGCTGATGGGTTTTGTGCCTCAGACATGGGTTTTGGGGAGTCTTCCGGCCCCACTGCCCTGCCAGGGCAACAATGGGGCCAGGCTGCTGCTCCTCCACCTTGGTTATGTCTCGATTTCTCTTCCAGTATGGGATGGTGTTTGATGCAGGCTCATCCCACACCTCTCTGTTTGTCTACGAGTGGGATTCAGACAAGGAGAATGACACTGGAGTGGTCAGCCAGACCTTCTCCTGTGATGTTCAGGGTCAGTATCCCCCTGCCATGGGCTCTGTCCTGCTCTGTTCAAGCGGTGAGTGGGGTGACCTGGCTGGACAGCCCTGTCCCTCGGGCTGGCACCGTGGGTATGGGGTAGCCACGGCTATGGCTGGTGATTTCCTGAGCCCCGGGCCCTCAGCACCATGTGGTGCCCATGCTCTGGGGGGGAGACTGAAGCACATTGATGGTAAATCGGTTTTTGTTCCTCCACCTTGGAGTGCCCCCAGCTGCTGTCCTGGCAGGAAAAGGTGTCACCTATAGTGACTGGGGACACTGCTGAAAGCATGGGAGACATGGGAGAGGAATGGACATGTGGGTCAGTCAGGTCTCAGGGGACCAGGAGACCCTGGAAAAGTATATTTGTTGCTAAGAGGTGACAGCCCTCACTGCCCTGTGCCCTCTTGATCTTGGGTCACAGCCCTGACCCAAGGCACTCCCATCAGCCTGTCCCATCCTGACTCTTTTTCAGGGCAAGGCATATCAAGCTATGCCAACAATCCCCCTGAGGCTGGCAATTCCCTAAGGGAGTGCCTGGATAAAGCCCTGCAGGTTATTCCCGCTGAGAAGCAGAGGGATGTCCCAGCTTATCTTGGAGCAACGGCTGGCATGAGGCTGCTGAGGTACTGATGTGGTGCAGGGGGTGACATTGTGACAGAGCTGCAAACAGCCACTGCCAGGACAGTTTCTGCACAGGGCCAGGACCACTGCCATGAGCAAACAACTAGGGAGGGAGGAGGAGGGGAAAAGGCAGCTTGATGGGGACACAGGGAGAGCTGAACTGTCCTGAGCAGTGTCTGCTGGGACATCCCAGGATGCTGCTGCATGCCCAGTTCTAAGCAAGAAATGTTTTTCACAGATTTGTTTGCTTTTCATTATTCCTTAATAACAAGGAGGTTGGGATGCTACCAGGAGATGCGCCACCTGCCCAGGTGGATGGGTGCTGATGGGGCAGAGGTGGGAGGCAATGAAGTGCTGCAGGTCCTATCCTCACCTTTCACCAGCCCATATTAGCTCTCTTCAAATGCCAGCCTTCATTTCAAGGCTCTTGGTTTTATAGCTGCAGATAGCTCATGTTATTTCTGTGCCCTGGCAATTAGACCTGGGAAGGAGCTGGGTCATTGCCTGAAGGTTGCTCACTTCAGAAAGCAAGAATGACCCTGAGACTTCTTCCCCACTGAGAGGTCTAAACCCAGGCTGTAACCTTCCCAAAAAAACCCTGGAGGTCAGCAATCAGCCCTGTCAGGCACAGCCAGGAGGTTATGTTCAAACCTGGGTCTTGCACCACCACAACCCCCTCCAGTCTCCAGGACTTTGGCAGGGAAGGGTGGCCTGGGAACGCTCTGGGTGACTGGGATCGAGCTGCACTGGAGGAGAGGGGTTGCTGTTGCTCCTAGATTGGCAATTCCAAGCTGAGACAGCTGAGATTTACCTCAGATGAGCAGCCCAAACAAGTCATGTGGCAGGAAACATCCTTTCAGACAGACTGCTTGTTGCAAAAACTGGGAATATGTGGAAGTGAGAGAGAACCGGACTCTTTCTTTGTGTTTCCTCTGGCGTAGTTGGGTATGTGTCCTGTCCTTTGCATCCTTCCTAGGGAACAGAACAGCTCAGCAACAGAGCAAGTCCTGGCTGAGGTTGCTAAAACCATGCAGGAGTACCCTGTGGCTTTCAAAGGGGCTCGAATCCTTACAGGAGAGGAAGAGGGGGCCTATGGCTGGATCACCATCAACTACCTGCTGGACTCCTTCACCAAGGTGGGAGAAGGGTGGAATGCTAATACAGCTTTTATGATTTTCCTCAAGCTTTCTCAGTGCAGAAGAGGTCAGGGTTAGCAGCTTTTGGAAATGATCCGGGGAAGGAGACACATCCTCTGGCTTGCCCACAGTGAATGAGGAGGGAGAACTCAGCAATGAGGGTGTCTGTCGAGAGCTCGGGGCAATCTCCACACTGTGTGGGCAGAGGGTCTCTTGGGGACAGTGAGGTCAGTGCAGCACAGCTGGGCTTTGTCTCCCTGCCCTGGGAAGCTCCATCTCCCTGCAGTGCTGGGAGACTCCAGTTGAAGGCAGCTCAGACCAAAGCTCTGTCCCAGCCCTGCCACAACTCAGTGCAGTGCTGGCAGTGTCAGGCTCCTGTGGGGGCTGTTGGAGGATTCTTGGATAGAAATCCTTCCTCTTGCACGAGGACCCCTGCAGCCTCCTCAGGAAGGGCAAATCCCCAAGCCAGTCCCCACCAGCAGTTTGGCCTGAGCATGGTGACTCAGAGCCAGGTGAGCCCACAGCAGATCAGCACCTACTGACCACCTGAGAGTTCCATCTCTGGTGTGACTTTGATAAATATCCCGTCTGCCCGGTCAGGGAGGGGGGAGGTCATATGCAAGGCCCATTGAATTTAATAACAAAATCCTGTTGTCTTCAATGGGATGAGAATTCTGCTCGGGGCATTCTGTGCTATTCTTCTTCCTCTCCTGGCTCTCCTTGGCAGTACTCTCCCAAAGCACACACCTGGCTTCGTCCAGAGGCAGCCAACATTTTTGGGGCACTGGATCTTGGAGGAGCATCCACTCAAATCACCTTTATGCCCGAAGGTTCAGTACTGAGCCAGAATGAAGCCTCTGAGTTCACCCTGTACGGGTACAGCTACAACATCTACACTCACAGCTACCTCTGCTATGGGCAGAACGAGATGCTGAAGCGGCTGGCGAAGGAATTAATTGTGGTGAGAGGCTGCTGAGGGGTAATTGGCCTGTAGTGTCATGATGCCAACCACACACCTGTGAGTGCATAAAGTAAGGACAGGCAGGGCTCTTCAGGAGAGGTATCAGCAAGGACTGAGAGCAAGGACAGGCTCCCTGGAGCATGGCAGGGCAAATGTGGAGAGGAGCACGGGCATCATGGAATTCCAGACTGGTTTTGGTTGGAAGGGACTTTAAAGGTCACCTTGTTCCACTCCCTGCCATGTGCAGGGACACCTTCCACTATCCCAGGCTGCTACAAGCCCTATCCAGCTTGGCCTTGGACACTTCCAGGGATGGGGAAAATGTCAAAAAGGATAGTTTGGGGTCTTCTGGCTTTACATGGGGTGTACAGAAATGCAAGACCAGGCTCTTCTCAGAGGTGCAAAATGCCAGGACAAGAGGCAAGGGGCACAAGCAGGAGCATCTGAGTTTCCAGCCAGAAAAAGGGGAAAGGTTTTCCCCAATAGGAAGGATCCCAGAGTCGTCATCTCTGGAGATCCTCAGAACTCGATGGGTCGAGGCTCTGAGCAACCTGCTCTAGTTGGTCATGCCTTAACAAGAGGGTTGGCACAGGGAACCTATAGCTTCCCCAAATCTCAGCTACTTTGTGGCTTCAAGGACCTGAGAAACGTGAGCTGAAGACCCTTCTCAGGCCAATTTTTGTAAAGTCAGAGGTGAAAAGTATCTTCATGGAGCTGCACCTCGCCAGCAGAGCAGCCTTGGTGAGCCAGAAGGGTTTGCCCTTCTGTTTGGAAAGTCCCACATGGTGACCCTGGATGGGGTGAGAGCTAGAACCAGAGCTGGAGCTGCAGTAAAGAGGAATGATCCTTCTGGCCAGGGCAGAGACATGCTGGGTCCTTGAAACTGGTCTGCCTCTGTGGGAGAGGGAATGAGGTAAAGCAGAGTGAGAATTAGTGCTGGGGTCATGCTGGGACAGCCAAGAAGACCAGGACTGAGGGGCAGGAGGGTCTTTCCCCGCTGAGGAGTTGGGAATGCCGGTGCCTCGGCTTTGGGGAGATGCTGGGTGTGTCCACATGCAGCCAGGAGGGTCCGGAGGAGCTGCAGCTGCATTTTTCTGTCCCCAGGAATCATCCCCCAGCACACGGGTCCACCACCCCTGCTACCCAAAGGGCTACAACGAGACCGTGTCGCTGTCCTCCTTCCGCGCCAGCCCCTGCACCGACGGCAGCGACCCGCGCCTGCCCCTGGGCGACAGCACCGTCACCCTGGAGGGCAGGGGAAACGCCAGCGGCTGCCTGGCGGCCCTCAGGAAGCTCTTCAACTTCTCGGCTTGTGGCCAGAGCCAGGACTGCACCTTTGACGGCGTCTACCAGCCTCCGCTGCGGGGGCAGTTCATAGTAAGGCAAATCCGTCCTCCCACCCCCTCGGAAGGGCCTCCCCTGTGCCCCATGGCACTGTCACCTCCCTGCAGGGAACAGGGGCAAGAGGCTCCCCAGGCACCACTGCCTGAGGGCACACTACTGTGTGGATCCATCAGCATCGCTGATGGATGGTTTTCCAGCCAAACTTCCAAGTGGGACCACGTTGAGAATCCTGGAATCCCAGGCTGGTTTGGGTTGGAAGGGACCTTCAAGCTCATCTTGTTCCACCCCCTGCCATGGGCAGGGACACCCTTCACTGTGCCAGGTTTCTCCAAGCCCTGTCCAGCCTGGCCTTGGACACTCCCATGGATTTGTTAATAAAACAGGGGTTTGTCGATAGGAATTGAGACAGCAGCCTTCAGGTAAGGCTGTGGTTGTGCTGGCTGTGCTGCTGTTGCCAGCAGGCACCAACCCCCAGCCCATCACCTGCTGGGATAAGGACAACAATGCTCGGGACTACCTGGGGTGGGACAAACCCTATGAAGAAAAACCCCACCTCCTGCTTCAGGCAGCTGCCGGGGGTGCCTCACTGCAGATCTCCAGTGTTTCTGTCTCTCACTTTGCAGGCCTTCTCTGCCTTTTACTATAACTTCAACTTCCTGAACCTGACGGAGGCGCAGCCACTGGCCGTGGTCAGAGAGGCCATCGAGGAGCTCTGCACAAGGAGTTGGGAGGATGTACGTTCCTCAGGATGGAGGCTATGTGGAACATTCAAAGGCAAAGGGGTCCTGGGGTGGGGGGAGAGAGTAGGGATCTCTCCAGGGCAAGGCTCTCTGGTTCTGAGCTGTGCCCTACACAGGAGAGCCACCCCTGAGCTCTGTGTGGAGTTGGGACTGTCCTGCATCCACTCCTTGCTCACACAGCCTTGGGAAAAGGGCAGGCAAGGGCACCAAGATCTCATCTCCAGCACAGGAGCTGGGGTTGGAGGTGGGGATGGAGATGCCAGGGAGGATGGTGAGAGCAGAGCCAGCTGCTGGCACCATGATGGAGATAAGTCAAATCTTGGAATCATAGAATTCCAGACGGTTTTGGTGGGGAAGGCCCATCTTGTTCCACATTCCTGACATGAGCAGGGACACCTTCCACTAGACCAGGTTATTCTAAGCCCATCCAAGGTGGCCTTGAGCTCTTCCAGGGATGAGGCAGCCACAGCTTCTCTGGGCAACAAATGGGGATGAATAAGCCCAGAAATGTGCCAGCACCACTGTGGGGCAGAGAGCAGGAACCTGGTGCATGAGGAGGCTGAGATGGGAGAGTCTGGAGCAGAAGGAGCTACAATAAGCTACAGTATGTGCCTCTGTTTCCATGTGGAATGTAAATCCTCCCCAAAGAAGTTGCCCTGTATAGAGAGGTCCAAAATCATTGCACGGGCCAGAAGTCTCTTTCTGGAAGCTGGTGACTGTGGAGCCACTGCTGCTCATGCAGCACATTTCAGGGATTTGTCTCTGCACAGAAATTGTCTGTGGATAACTTCCCTTCATCCCCAAACATTCTCCACCCCAGCTGTCTTCCAGTTACCCCAAAGAGAACCTCAATCGACTGCCTAAATACTGTGCCAATGCCAACTACATCCTCATACTCCTCCTCGACGCCTACAAGTTCAATGAGACCACCTGGAACAACATCTTCTTCCAGATGAAGGTGGGCAGTGCTCCCAGTCCGTGAGGGGGAGCAGGGGTGGTCCTGGGGGAGAACCAGCCCCATACTGGGGTGGTGAGGGAGAGCCAGACGCTGTGTGGGGATGCTGGGCAGAGCCAGACCCCTCACTGGAGTGCTGGGAGGGAGCCAGCCCCTGTGTTGGGGTCCTTGGGAGGGAGCCAGCTCCCGTTTTGGGGTGCAGGGGAGAGCCAGCCCCTTTACTTGGGTGCTGTGAGGGAGCCAGCTCCCGTTTTGGGGTGCAGGGGAGAGCCAGTCCCATGCTGGGGTGCTGGGGAGTCCAGAGAACCCTACCTGCCCCCGTCCTGGCGTGGCACCGGTGTGAGGACAGCTGCTGTACAGCGTGTGAGCTGAGCAGGAGTGGGTGGGGGCCCTGTGCCAGCAGTGGTTTTCCTGCAGGGCTAACCCCCGTGCCCTCCCTCCGGAGCAGGCGGGGAGCGCCGACATGGGCTGGACGCTGGGGTACATGCTGAACCTCACCAACATGGTCCCAGCCGAGGCTCCAGCCAGACTGAAGGGGCACAGGCCTTCCCTGTGGGCTGTGGCCATCACCTTCATCATCTTCACCCTTGTCTTGGGGCTCACTGCCCTGCTGCTGCTGCTGCTGTGGGTGTAGGAGCCTGGCCGTGTTTGGGAGCCCAGCAGGGACAGACCAGGGCTGCAGGGCCAGGCTGGAGTCCCCAAGCTCCTGTCTGCGGGACTGGAGCCGGGGCAGGGTCTGTGCTGCTGAGCATATTCACCTCTACAGCTCCAGAGAACTGGGGGCTACTTTTCTGTGAGCTTGGCCCCCCATATGCAGACAGGCACTCTCTGAGGTTTCCAGAGGAGCTCCACTCCCATGGAGACCAAACGGGATCAGCCTGCAGAAGCCTCAGCCAAGCCTATGTGCCACCTGTCACTGCTCTCTGCGTCACAGGCGTGGCTTCATCCCACCAGCTGGCCATAAGACAGTGTCCCAGTGCCAGCCTGGCCATGGGACAGTGCCCCAGTGCCAGCCTGGCCATGGGACAGTGCCCCAGTGCCAGCCTGGCCATAGGACAGTGTCCCAGTGCCAGCCTGGCCATAGGACAGTGTCCCAGTGCCAGCCTGGCTATGGGACAGTGTCCCAGTGCCTGCCTGGCCATGGGACAGTGCCCCAGTGCCAGCCTGGTGGGGTACAGTGCAGGCACCTGGGAACAGGGTGCTCCATGGAATGCCGGCTCCAAGCGCAGTCACCAACAGCCAGGCAGGTCCCTGCCGGGTCTCCCAGCCTGAGGGATGCTCTGTGGGACCCCAGCTAGCCCTGCGGAGGGGCTGTGGCTGGGGCTTACATGCAGACGGTATTGGAGAAAGAAAACTGAGCACCCAAAGTCAGAAGTGTGGTCCACGCCCCTCATCATCTCATCAGCGTGTTATGGCATGTCACGTCATCTCATCATCACATCTCACCATTCATCTCATCATCTTCCTTTACTTCTGGAATGAAGGGATTCATGTTCCTCAGTGCCTTCCTGGAGACAGCACTGTCCCACCAGCAGAAGGCCTGAACCCCACGGGTGTCAGGATGAGGCTCCAGCAGGCTGTGAGTCCTGCCTTGCACATGGCTGAGTTCGGTCCTGCCCACAGCCTTTGCCTTTGGTTCTGCTCATTTTTAGCTGCTCTACGGATGATTCATGTTGTTATTTGTGTTCCCACAGTGAGGAGCAGACCTTTGGTGTCCCTGTGGAATGCTGGGCACCTCACAGCTCTCGTCATCCAAATAAACATTGTAAAAGGGAGCACGTGGGGAAATGCCTGCTACTTTGCTCCCAAATCATTGTGATTTTATTACTCCTGTCTTCCAAGTAAGGGCTGATGATGGTGGAGACTCAGGGGAGAGGCAACAAATCTATGGGAGGTGACTGTGGAGACACTGAGGTGTCTGTCTGCTGGATCTTGGAGTGGAGCCAACTGGCCATGAGGACAGGCCTTTTCCTTCTCACAGGAGGTGTCTCAACTCAGCCATCACTTGGCTGCCAGTGGGACTCCCCAGCAATGTAAGAGGGGCCCTGGGAGCTGCATCTGCCATGTCCCAGCATGGACAAGACACCCTGTGTTGGAAGGGGAGGATGGGCTGTCTGCCAGGCACAGGGCATGGGGTGCAGATGGACTGCAGAGGAACCTCAGGCAGGAGAGGAGGGGGCTGTGCATTCTCCCCTCCACAGGGCTTTTGAGTCCTGGGCAGAGCCCTATCTACCAGACCAGTGCCCCCCACATCTCCAATGCCACAGCCCCTGGGGCTGGCGCTGGCCATGGCAGATGCAGACCCCGGCGCTGGGATGGGGCAGGATGTGTGTGTCCATCCTGGGGTTTCTGCTGTGGGCTCTAGAGTCCTGTGACAGTTCCACTGCTGCCAGACCCCCCTAATCTCCATCTCCAGCCACCCCACAGCACGGTGGTCCCCAGGCCCCAGTGCTGAGCCCCTGCCCCACACGGCCAAGCCCTCCCTTCTGGAGCATTTCCAACCAGCACCGCAGGGAAAAGAGAACTGGAGAGCACACAGCTATGAGGAGGGTGTTTTACAGCTGTGCCAGTTCCAGTTCACCTGGCCAGGACTCAGGGCCCCCCAGGACAAGTCCGTGGCCTCTGGGCACACAGAGGTGATTCCCGGGAAGCAGGTCCTCGCAGAGGTATGGCAGCAGGACTCGGTGGCCTCTAGAGGAAGCGCTGCTACAGCTGCTCATAGCCCGAGGAGTTTCTCTGGCAGTACGTGTTTGTGAGCAGGCAGAAGGTGAGGATGAGCATGATGGCCAGCAGAACTGTGGCTGCTATCCAGATGCTTCTTGGGAGTGCTGTGGCTGCTGTGGGAGGCTCTGAGAGAATCATGTTGGTGAGATTGAGCATGTAGCCCAGAGTCCAGCCCACATCTGTGTTAGCAACCTGTGCAGACAGACAGGGAAGAGGAATGGGAAAGGCTGCAAAGTACCAGACAAAGTAGAGAAGAGCCTGCACCCCCAGGTCCTGCTCCACAACCACCATTTCTGTGCCCGCTTTGGGCTGCAGAGGCCCCAGCAGTGACATAAGCTGTGAGAGAGCACAAAGGGACAGGCCAGATGTCCCAGCAGCTGCATGAGTACAGCTCAAGAGCTGCCCTGGGTATGGACAGTGGGGCTGGGCTGCCCTGGTATCCCCTGCCCCCAGCAGCAGCAGGGTGGGCATAAGGTACTTCATGGCACAAAGTGTGGAAGCTGGGGGCTGCTGGACACTCTCCTACCTGCTGGACGAAGTGGATGTTAGGCCATGTTGTGTAGTTGAATTTGTAGCCTTGCAGGAGAAGGGTGAGCGTGTAGGAGCTGGCTGCGCAGGCGTCACGGAGTTTGGCCGTGCTTGCCATGGGGAACAACTCCTGCACCTGCAGAGGTGGGAGAATAGGGGGAGGCTGGAGCAGTGCTGCATGTGCCCACACTGGGGAGCAGCCCCTCAGAGCAGCTGGGAGCAAAGACTGGGAGAGCAAGGAGACCCTAGGGGGCTTCAGGCTGCTCTCCCATCTCTCTCCAGGTGCAGAGACCATCGTGCTCTCCTGGCTCTGTGCAGTGGACCATGGCAGAGGATGGCTGAGGATGAGTCCTCAGGCTGCCCAGTGCTCAGGTGAAATGCACTCCTGGGCAGAATCTCACCTGTTTCCAGGTGCTGTTGCAGATCTGAGTGATGGTGGCATTAACCAAGCTCAGCGACTGCCATCCTGTCAGGTTCAGAAAGTGAAAGCTGTGATAAAAACCCGAGAAGGCCTGTGGGGGTCAAGACCAAAGGTGACAGGTTAGTGAAGCACTCAGGCCATTGATGCTTCCCAGCCATTTGAAGGGGTCCCTGTAAGGCCCTG
>VXBU01004401.1:215908-226753 GCA_013400315.1 Bombycilla garrulus | reverse complement strand
TTTAATTTAAAAAAAAGTTAATTTTAATGTTGTTTATAATATAATTTTTATGTAAATTTTATGTAATTTTAAAATTGGTGCTTTAAATGTACTGATAGGGTCAGTACCTGATTTGTAACTGACCTGTGAGCATTTGGAATGTTCTAAGCAGTATTTTTCAGGGATTTAGGGGTTCTTTGTGCTGATCCAGACTGCACTGGACACTGCTGCTTAAATACCCTGAGGAAGAAAAAGATGATTCTGAAAATCCTTTGTTGAAGATACAATTCCAGAGTAATGTTGATGCACATTCCTCTATTTACACAGAAAACAGATTTGGGCATTTTCAGTTTAAACCTTAAAAATTATAGTTAAAGCTAGTAAATAGACAATGTTGTCCATTTTCTTTTTGTCCTTTCATTTAGTGGGATGGAAAAGAAAACAGCCTATTTTTATCCAGTCTGAAACACCTGTGGAACACCTAAATTCATGCACGTGCATCTCTCCTGCTATGGCACTACAGAGCTGCAGGGTTATTTGTAGCTGAATTAATACAGCAATTAGAAGAATTACTGCAGACTAATTGGCAGCTTTGCATACACCCTGGTGGTGATTCCTTATATTGCAAGGGTGAAGAGTTCCTGATGGACCCACTGCATTTGCCCCTGGAGATCAGTTATATTTCAAATTATATATAATTCCTGTTGCAATTGTTTTCATAGATGCATTTTTTTCATTTCAGAAAGGAAATTGTGTGTTTTGGGGGCTGATGTTTTCAGTTTGTATGTGATGTATCCTATTTGTGTTCCAAAGCAACCAAACAAAAAATCCTGCCCAGCATTTTACAGATTTTTAACAGTTAACAGATTTTTTAACAGTTTCTCTTTTGCAGTGACATCAAGAAACTTCTGCTTGATCCAGAATTTACTCTCCTGCAGAGATGTCTCCTGGTCGCCAGGTAGTAGAGATTCAGATAAACACAGGAAATGTTTCCTAGGAAAATCATGATATTAATAATGCACAGGAATGAGCTGAAGTTTAGGAACTCACCCACTTGTCCTTTAACTTAGCACTGTCCCTAAACTGCTTTGTTACCCATCTAGCAGAGAGGTTTGAGGACCAAAATGGAAATGTTACCTCACTGAAGCAGTTTTATTTGCTTGCTGGATACAAGGAGCTTCCCTCAGTCCTGGTGGCACTTTTTTAACTGCATTTCTGGCAGCCACATTACATTTAGTTGGTCATGCCCCAAAATGTCATTTAGAACTTCACAATAGTTCTGTACAAACAGAGCAGGGCCTGGGGTTTATTTCAAGTGTGTTTGTTCTGTGTGGTTCCTCTGCCTAAACTGAGCTAATTTTAGTCTGTCTGTATTCAGAGATGGTTTTCAAACTTAGGGTCTTGTGGTTGAAAGAGGATATCAGTGACTAAGTGTAAAATAATAATAACTATCAATTTCCACATATTTCTGTGGAACATTCCTGGAGGTGAATTGCTGTTGTAACTTACCTTGCTGAATGTCATTCCATAATCTTCTCTGTTGTCCCACTGATAATGCAAAATGTTTGTGCTGTCCACAGCAGTGCACAAGATTGAGAAAATGAAATCTATCATATTTTTATGTGGTGCATGAAAAAATACAAACCTGTTTCACATCCTGCTTTGTGTCTTCTCAGACTGTATGGGGACGAATCTGAACTGCATTTCTGGACTATTGCTGCCCACTATTTGCACAGCTTGTGCCAGGAGAAGCCTGCAAAACTGGACCCAGCTGTCCTTCAAGAGCACTTGGTTAATCCTCTGGATATTTGCTATGACATACTGTGTGAAAATTCTTACTTCCAGGTGTGTCAAAGAGTTCAAAACCATATTTAATAGCAATGTCATCAGCACAATAAACACTCACTTCCCTGTGCATATTTCACTTTTATTAGTAACATACCAGTCTGGATTAAAACATTCCTGGTACTTAAAAATAGAGGCTGTTCCAAAAACTGGCAAGATATTTATTTATCTTTTAAATGCCTGGTTTTATTCCTTATGGTAGGCTTACATTTGAAATATTTTTCCTTCTTTGTCCAGAAATTCCAGCTGGAAAGGGTAAATCTCCAGGAAGTGAAGAGATCAACATATGATCATACCAGGAAATGTGCTGATCAACTTCTTCTCTTGGGCCAGGTTTGTGGGTAATATTTGAATTTTTTATTCTTCTTCCCTGTCTGTTTTGTGTACTTAGCCTATTCAAGGGAAGCTTTTTTGAACTTTGTTTGTTTTTTTTCCTATTTGTATGAACCCAGTGCAGAGTTTTGCATTTTTATGTGAAATTCATGGTGGGTTTTCAATGCTGTCCTTATTGCAAATGTCCTATTGAAACAGAAACTTGGTTATTACGAGACGGGGAGATATTTTTGTTGCCTGTTTTAGAATAACTTTCATCGTTATTTGTTCCATGTCTTAAAAAGGGTAAAAATAGGAAGGCTCTTTAACAAAATTAATATATTGTGGTCAAAGTTGCATTTTTTTCTCTTGCCAGACTGACAGAGCAGTGCAACTCCTGCTAGAAACCAGTTCAGAGAATGCACATTATTACTGTGATTCCCTCAAAGCTTGCCTGGTCACAACTGTCACCTCCTCAGGGCCATCCCAAAGCACCATTAAACTGGTAGCAACCAACATGATAGCCAATGGAAAGCTTGCAGGTAAAATATCTCCTTCTCTTTGCTTGGAAATTGATAACTATCATCATTTTTAAGGATGCCAGGGAAATAGGAGTGAATCTTTGTTTGACAGATCTTAAATGTTGCATGTGCTGTAGTAGACACAAAAATGATCAGTAACTGAGTTGTAAAATCCAGCTTGTCTTGATCTATTTTCACTGGCAAACTTAATTCTAGAATAAATATTTTAGCAGTTGTTTTCACAAAAAGAAGCTGAGCACACAATATGTATTTTCCACTTTTCTAATTGAAAATTTGGTGTCCTGTTACAAAACGTGAAATACAGATTTAATTTCCTTTTCAGTTCAGAACTTTTTTCCTAATATGTGTTTTCTTACAAGTACAGGTTAATTTTGCTTAATGCAAGAGCTGAAACACAACTGAAATGTTTCAGTTATAACCATATGACTGAAATACTCAGACCTGCTGAGAAAGTTGAAAGTCTGTACTTGCCTGGAAAAACTGCTTTCCACTCTGTTAATAATTGCACTGTGGACAACATTAAATTAAAATGAAGAACTGCCTGTGAAATGATTTATTTAATTTACAAAGGTCATTATGATGAGAAGTCCTGTGAACCCCTAAATTTGTGTTCAGAGCAAATGTAAATGAGATAAATTTGTGTGGCTCTGTAGCCCAGAACGAAGATGCAATAACTGGCACGCAGGTTATATTGGGAGCAGTCTCAACATCTTCATGTGCTGAGGATGTGCAAATCCTTTTCCACACTTGGATAGCAGCTCTTTTTCCCCTGGTTTCCTGAGGGGAGTGAATTTCTGTGTTGCAGAGGGGGTGCAGCTGCTGTGTCTGATTGACAAGGCCGCAGACGCCTGTCGCTACCTGCAGACCTACGGCGAGTGGAACCGTGCAGCCTGGCTGGCCAAGGTGAGCAATTCCTCCCTTCCCAGGCTGAGAACACCCCCACCTGCTTAGCATCCCTGCTTGGGAAGGCTCAGGAGGGTGCTGAAGTTCCCTAAATAACTGAGACATCGATTAGAAATACCATTCAGCTATGAGAAGCCAGTCCGTTCAATCAGTGCTGGCTGATGCTTCAGCCTTCTGACCACACTGATCTACCTTCATTGTCCACATCACAGGATTGGAGCCTAAAAAGGCCTGAAATACTCAATTTCCTAATTTTTCAGCAGTTTGGGAAGGTCCATATGGCTGCAGCAGTATAAAGTTGGTACTAAACTACAAAAACCCACTCGTGGATGTGGATAAGTAACTGGGAAGTGACTTTGTGCTGAGCTGTGTGCACTGTGTGAGCTGATTTCAAAATTACCACCACCCACAAAAATTTGCATCACCTTCTGTTGTGGTGTGCAGCCATAATTACAGCACAGCTACCCAGACACAGCATTAATTCTCCACATTATAAATGGGCAGGAGTTAGTAAGGATTTTTCAGCGTTTCTTAAGTAAAGCCTCTGTTATGTTTCCTGAAGAAAGAATGGGAGAAGTTGTACTTAGATTTTCTAAATGAGTGAATGCTGTTTTTCAAAAAAGTAAAGATTTTTTTTTATCCTTAAGACTTTAGTAAGGGATGAAGAGTAATTTCTTGATTTAGAAAGCTGAAGAACAGCTTGGGGTAAAAATGGAGTGACCCGAGTGAAGTATTTTTATACCCACATATTTCTGATTTTCCTTATTAATTCAAGGAATATGCATGCATTTGAGTAAAGAATGATGGTTTCAGCTGCTTTTGCTGTGGCCAGAGTGTTTTCCTGAGCAGCAGCAGCAGCAGATGCTGTGTGTGTGTGTGGCAGCTCAGGCTCTGCTGTTCCCTCAGGTGCGGCTGAGCTCGGAGGAGTGCGCGGACGTGCTGCGCCGCTGGGTCGATCACCTCTGCTCCCCACAGGTCAACCAGAAATCCAAGGCCATTCTTGTCCTCTTGTCTCTTGGCTGCTTCACAAAAGTTGCAGAGATGTTGCACAGGTAAAGGTGAACCAGCACGACCCGTGTTGTCGCATGCTCACGTTTATTTCTGATGTCTGTTTCTATTTTAGCATGGTTTATTTTAATTAGTTTTAACCTGTGGGCTACAACTGGTATTTCATTTTACTGCAGGCTTTAAGGTTTCCACCACCCATGGACCAAGCAGTAATGATTTATAGTATCTATGATTTTTTTTGAGTAACTTCAGCCTTGATCTTTTAGACAAATTTATAGCAAGTGTCAGTTCTTGAGTGCAAGGAGGAAGAGGAGATATAAAAAAGTTTTAGAAAGCCTCTCTGTGATGTCCTGGAATACTTTAACCAATTATTCTCTTTTTTTTTTTTTTCCCATTTAACAGTATGAGGTACTTTGATAGAGCAGCTTTATTTGTAGAAGCTTGCCTGAAGTACGGGGCATTTGAAGTCAATGATGATACAAATATCCTTTTCCTGAAATCCTGTCTTTGCTCACTACATCTTCACATCTGACCTGGTGTTCTGGAAAGCTGAGCAGTTGCACAAACTGATATTATATGCTGTAAATAATAATGCATATGTAAATAAGACCTGATCCCGTTCTATGGAGTCATCAACCTGTAAATAAAAAATGCCACTAATAAGTCATGCAGATAACTTCAGGTCTAAAGAATGAAAAAATCTTTGTGACATTAAAATTTCTGTTGCAATTTATGCCATTGTATCGCAGTAGGTACTTAAACATATCTGAAATGTATCTGGTTTCGTTTACAGCACTCTGCATGTTGCTTTATAAATATTAATATGCGTTCAAAAGGATTTAGCTCAACTTTTCTTTTCTTATTTGTGCTGAAAAATATCAGATTAGCACAATTGGTGGCAACGTTCAGCATTTTCACCTTGAGAAAGTCAAGGAGTAAGAATGGTGGGGGGGAAGGATTCTGAGGGTTTTTTTTTTTTGTTTTGCTATTAATTAGTGTTTTCCTTAATGCTTCATTTACATAAACTGATCCATGCTGTGTATGCAGATTATGCCAGAAGCTTGAAGCTCCTGGGCTTTAAGGAGGGAGCTGCTCTCTTTGCTTCAAAAGCAGGAGAGAGTGGGAAGGAGCTCCTGACTGAGCTCAACCAGCCGAAGGAGGAGGTGACACAGGAGTGAGAATTCCCTGCTTGTCAGGTTCTCTGCCAGACTGGGATTCCCCTGGGTGAAAATACATTTTTCTCTTGAATCACTGTAATAGCTGATCTGTGTGATTTGAGCAAATGCTGTTAAATGTGTTTGAAGTCAGGATTAACAACTGTGGTGTTGCTTTCTGTTAAATTTGTCTGCACTTGCACAACAGGGGAAAGAAGCTTATGATAAAGTAATACAATAATAATTCCACTTTTGCAACTGTAGCAGGAATCAAATTTAAAAACGTGCTGAAAGGCTTCCATACCTGTGTAAAAGTCTGGTCCATTCACTTCGAAAAATCAAATCTTAATAGGACTTCAGTACTGTTGTATTTATATGTAAAAATGATTGAGTCTGTACTGTAAAAATATAAATATATTTAAAAATAAATAGAGATCACAAAGCACACAGTTCTTTCCTGGAACATCATGGTTTTTTCAGTCCAATTTCTTGTTTAAAATTAATATTATTGTTATTTTAAATCAATTCACTGTATTGTGTAACATTCCAGAAATCCATGAAAGGTCACTTTTTTCACTTAAGGGATTGTTATATTCCATTTTATTTTCAAGTGTGCACTCCCTGCACACCCTGGGGACTGAATTCTGCCTGGCAAAGGATGGGAGAAGGTTTTACCTCCAGAGCAGCAAGGTCAGGACACTGCTGGTGCTGTCCCCAGTCACTGTTACTGAATGTCTGATTAACAAAAGGTGAAAAAAGCAATGTGCAAAGCCAAAACAATGGCTTTTTCATGAGCTACTTCTCCTGCTAACATATCTTACGGTCCACATACACAAGGATGCCACTAAAAACCTCTTTCCTGATTTTTTGCCAGTATTTCAGTACCTGTTTGCATTATTGTTTCTAATGTCAGATGTTCTTTTCTGTGTATTACTGATGATAATTTTACAGCTGAGGAGTGGGTGCTGATGGTACCTTACAAACTGAAGACTGTGGCATTTAGGCTAAAAACCTAAATTCCTCTTTTTCCCAGCTTGTTCGAGCTACTGAAGTTGAGTTTGTTGTCATGAAAAGAATCCTATAAAATGTCTCTCATTTGAATGTAATTTTTGTGTTGTCTACTTACAGTAACAGTGCATTGGATTCTCCTTTTGTTCAAGGAATTGTAGATAAGTATTGAGAGCTCCCATCAGCTTTGGGACTTCTCCATCTCCAGAAAACTTTTGGTTCAAATCTTAAATAACATTTCTGATAAAATTTGAGAGTGACTGTTCAAGTTTTTTTGAATACAAACTGAAAAAGGGAGTTTCATCATTTTAGGCAGAAAAGCAGGACTTACAACTGCAATGTGTTGTGTTTGTTCTTGCCTCATCTTACATAAATAACCATAAAACACCTTTTGTTCAGTGTCTTGTGACCTCTGCTGATGTTGTTGCTTTAGCTTGGGAAAATGAGTATACAAGGAAATTTGCCTTAAGTATTATGTGAGCAACAGAATTAATCAATATTAACTGCAATTAGCAGTGGCCTAAATTCTGGCTCACACTGACACCTCCAGCTCTGCTCAATCCCTGCTCTGCTGTTGTAGCAGCCCTCGTGGCCCAGGCTCCCCCAGAGCTGTGAGCACACCCAAACCTGTTCTTTGGCAAGTCATGTTGGTCTGTGGGTCTCTGAAATAAATCCTCTTCAGTAAACACTTGGATTTATAACTCTGATGTTTGTTTTGTTTTGTTTTAAAAAACATATTGCAAAGGCCTTTTAATACTGAATGTTTCTATAAACTTTTAAGTGTGCAGGTTTTAGGATACTTTGTGGCATTCCCAGTTGGAACCTTCATGAGGAAAACAGAGTGTAATAGTGATTGAAAAGTTTATTTAGATAATATTGCAGTCCCATTACAATAATAAAAATATTTTTAAAATCTCTGTGTGTCTTGATTTAATACAAACCCATCGTCCATTGCCCTGGAATTGAGTGCTGCTTGTGCAACTGTTGTCATTTTCCTTCTGGACAGGAACAGTGCTCAAGGCTGGGTTTAATAGAGGAAGTGATTATCCTTTGTACATCTGAGTCACATTTTCCATATTAGTTCTAATGAAACTGTTGTGTTTCAGCAGTATTAATTCCCAGGCTTTAGCAGCAAACATAAAATTTGTATGGATTAAATTAGAGCAGCACATGGTCTGCACATCCTGACTTTTGAAAAGCTCAGAAATACATGATGAAAGAAACCCCCTCCCTTTCTGTTCTCACTACCTAGAAAGTGAACTGAATGAATTTTTAAAATAAATATGATTTTAACTGCTCAAAGGAGAATTCCTTCCTCAATCTTGAGAATTCCTTCCTCAAAGCACTGTGAAGCTGCTGCAGGTATCCCCAGGGGTTTATAATCTGTATTTTCTGTTTTGCATTGCAAAGCCTCTCTCAGCAGTGAAGCCATAACTCTGGACCCTGTGTTTGACCATCCTTGGCAATGAGGAAATGGTGGAATTGTGTTTGCAGGTCAATATCCAGAGATTCTTGGTGCATTTGTCTTTGAACAAGTATTGTATTAATTATCTGGGATGTTTAATTAGAGCAGAGCATTCAGTAACTGTTTAAAGGCTCTTTTGTGAAAGGCCAGGACCTCTGGAAATAAGGAAGTTTTTGGGCATTTAGGTTGTCTGGATGAAGAACTTTGGAGAAAATCACAACTAAGGCTGGTTACCCTCTCATTGTTTTATGTGAATAATTTTGGCCTTCCACGATCAACAACAAAAAAAAAAAGCATAAGATTGAGTCTGCAGGGATGCATAAATTGTCTTCAGTTCAGTGAAGCTTCTGAAATTTGTACATCTCTGGAGCTCAGTCAGTCCCACAGGCACTTTCTCTGCACATCTGTGTGCTCATGTTCCTCTGGTGCTTGTGCAACCTGAGGGAAGCTCACAGTGAAAATTGTCATGGGACTCTTTTGGCAGAGCTGAATTTTAAAAATGGGCTTATTTCTTTACAGTTCCTGATGTGATTCTTAAAAAAAAGTCCAAATTATTTCAGTTTTATGATAATGGATTTACTTATTCTGTCAGTGAAAAGTCTAGAAAATAATCTTTCAGCTTAGCTTCAGTAAAGACAGGCCCTAATTAGAGTTTTAATTGGACCATGATGTGCTTCACAATAAAGGCAGCCTGGAAATTAAACAAATTGACCAACAGTGTCTGAAATTGCCTAACTTGGGTCAGTTTCTGAAATACTTCTCAAAAAATTTAGTTTAATGTTGTGTGGGTGTGTTTCTATACACACATATACACAGAACTGATTCAGGGGGAATAATCAGGGAAAATAACAACACAAAATACTCAATTGCAGTGTAAAAATTATTAGCACGATATTGCAAATTATTTATCATTTGCTTTCATTAAAATGCAGTCTGCCAGCTTAGAGGCACTGCAGCCAGAGAGAGGCATTTATTATACATCAAGAAACCTGGCCCAGAGTGTTGATGTTGAGTGTCTGAGTAAATAATCTGAGAGATCATTTTTGGTGCAGCTGACTCTGGAGACAGAAAATGAGAGCAATCACAGATTCTTCAGTGGGGAATGGATTTGGTTTGGATGATTACCGGCTGCCCAAACTTTTATTCTGAAAGTTCAACTAAAAATTTAATTGCTGGGGAGAAGGAGAATAATAATAGCTTAGAGAAGAGTAGGGTTTAGGGTTTTTTAGAATTATTTATTTCTTTCTCAGAATAATTTGTCACGACTTTGATATTTATGTGAAATGTTCATTAATGAATTCAGGGTAAAAAAAACCCAAAACTTACACCCATAGATCCAAGCAGTGGCATAAAATTCTTTAATGAGACTGATATGACCCACTGATATTTTTGAGTTGGGAATTCTGACAGTAAATTTTTGAGTTTCTACTTAAACACTGAAGATAAGGAAGGGAAAAGATAAGGATGGGGAAAGAGTGTTTAAAAGGAATGGCAAAACAAAACCAGGAGGTGAATGCTGCTGAGGTGTGTGCAGATAATCAAGGCAAAATCATTTTTCTTAAAGGTGACAGCTTTAATACAGGAGTATTCACAGAGGGGTTCAGCAGAGCTGTGTTCTCACCTCTCCAAAGGTTGGAGGACTGGAAGATTAAATTGCAAAGTCAATATCTGTTCATTTCCCGAGCTGACTCAAATTCTTTTCCAACTTCACACCCCTTGCCCGAGTTAGGGCCGTGTTGTTGTTTTGTGTAGCTGGGATCTCACAGTTACCTCACAGGCAAAGTGCATTTTGCCCACTCCTGTTGACTCCACGGGAAAAGAAACACCTTAAAAACCTGAAATTATTTTTTTTAGAAGCAGACTGGTGGATTTGGAGTTCTTTTCTGTGGAAGGACAGTACAAACTTTCTTTGCAGATCCGAATCCTGCCTTCCCTGAGGATGAGCAGAACTTGGAACATGCAGTCAAACTTGCATTCAAAATTTGCTGTCCACGTTCGAAGTGTTTTCCTCCCTCTCATATTTCACTCCTTTAACCAAAAGAAAAATCCACCTCTTGAAACATGCCTGGTTTCTGATGAGTATTTAGTGTATGTGGTGAATTAAGCCCTGCTACCAAAGTGCATCCTCACAATTTCACTGACAACATAAGAGATTTCCTGCAAATTTTAACAGTAACCAACAGGGGCTGGAGCTGCACAAACACAGCCTGTTCTAAAGAATTGATTATCAGAGAGCTCTGCCTTGTTCTCTCTTGTTCTCCTGCCTCCTCAGCCCATCTGAACAAATTGGGTTTTAATCTGACCAATTAAAAGGGGAAATACTGGAAAGGGTAAAGCTTAACATCCAGGTGGAAGTCATAGGCACACTCTGAGTGATACCAGCTGGCACCTCACCCCTCTGATTCCTTCTGCTCTGGCAGAATAAAAACAGAAAACATGCAAATGGAGCTGAAATAGAGCATGTAGGTTTTAGTTGTTGAAGTGTTTTGGTGTTTTTGGTTTTTTTTTTTTTTAATAAATTGCAGAATTTATTTGTGTTTAACTTGCTATTATTGGGGGTGGGTTGTTTGGTTTCTTTGGGGATTTTTTTTTGTGGTTTTCTTTTGGTTTTTTTTTTTTGTTTTTTTTT